>UESW01001878.1:0-45728 GCA_900491605.1 Calamus simplicifolius | reverse complement strand
CTCACTCCTCACCCAGCCCTGGACTATACTGATGCTAGGCCCCGCATACACCGATGGACTCCCGGCAGTCCACCCCGTACTACGATGGACATTTGGTGATTCTACGCAAGTCATTGGACGTTTTGAGGGCAGATGAGGTATGTACCATAGGACCATGCACTTGTATATTTCTATAATTTGCCATATATTATCAAATTGATTGCGATTTATCTGTTGTAGGTAGTTTGGGATCCCCATCGTCTTATTCGGGCTAATCGTCCATTCCTTGATATTACATTCTTTAGTGGATGCCTGAAGTGCATGGATGTCATAGAACCCTATCATCCTGAAAGGGTTTTACGATAGTTCGGTAGGATACAGACGATCCCCCGTGCGCCACTAGCCCCTGAGCGAGCCAGCAGAGAATCGACAGCAGCATCGTACCGCATCCGGTACGTCTTCTATGAGCAGTTATGAGAGAGGTGGGAGGATCACCTGCTGAGCCAAGCGAGCAGGAGCCATCCGGTGACCCGACCCTCAGATTGCGTATCGAGATATTTGGAGTGGTATTCTCGGATCACGCATCTGGTTGTTCACCCTCCAGAGAGCCGATCCAGTATCTATTCCCGATCACGTCCCGATGATGCTGATGCTGACGTGCAAGATCGGCGTATTGCATATGCGATTAGCCTTTGCACCAGCATTCTTGATATGGATCGGAGGAGGCTGCTTCACAGGGGACCTACATGTACGATGTCATATCGCAGATTGCACATGTGTTGCAGGGTTAGCATATCTCTACGGTTGAGCCTGTTGAGCCTGATTTCCCTGGCCCTAGTCATGCATCGCCACAGTAGTACAGGTGTCGACGACGGCATAGTGGGGATCCCTGATGTACCTCATGTAATTTGTATCTTTTAACACATAGTGCATCTTTTGTAAAAGACATTGAAATTTGAATGAAATTTTACTTCCTTTTGGCTCAATTTGAATGAAAATTTTGGAATTAATATAAATATGTCAAACATTATACAAATTTGATTGTTGCTAACAAAATCAACTCTACAACTCAATAGTCTCGCTAATAATAACATCCGACGAGATCGTTTGTCTGAACTGGTGAATCCTAGATTCATATGAAGTAGCCTATCCGAAGCACAGGGTAAAATGATGTTTTTTCCAATTGCTTGCTATTGGGGGAATGGGATGACCCGGTAACAGAAACACCTACAAAATATATAGATTAGTAAACATAATGAATTATTAGTCATTTAAGGATGATTAAGAGCCGTTTAATTAATACCTCCACAAAATGATTGCCATTTATGAACGCCACTGCAATATATTTGCGGGATAAAGGAGAAGAGGCACCGATTGTAGAGGTAGGAATGTAAGACATTGTTGCAAGGAGAGGTGGTATAGGACAACGTTATAGCGGGACGCTATAACATGCCCCATATCCGGCATAGTCATCCATCGGTCATAAGGTGGACAATTATCAAAATATAATAATGCATGTTCAATCTCCTCAAACCTCTCTTCGACAGCAAATAAAGCGTGATAGTGCTCTGAATGACATTGCAACTCATGTAATAAATCCTTCCTAATATGGATCCAATCCTCCTGTCCAAATCCCAGCAAGTCAGCTATTGCTCTAAATCCGCAGTTGCCATCAGCTTTAACATCCTTGATATGTTGGATGAACGGCCTCACCCCATCTGGAATTTGATCAATATAGATTGTTGGCTTATATGACCGGGTTCGATGACGAGAAACCTGCAAACCATTTATGAATGAATCATATTAGATTGCAAACAATCGTTTTGTAATAACAAACGGCACGTGTCTGGCCCTTAGCCGGCACGGTCCCGGCACGGGTCCGGAAGTTGTCGGCACGGGCCCGGCACGGGTCCGAAAGTTGCCGACATGGGTCCGGCACGTACTGGCAAGGGTCTAGCATGGGTCCGAAAGTTGCCGGCATGGGTTCGGCCCTTAGCCGGCACGGGTCCAGCACGTGCCGGCACGGGCTCGGCATGGTCCGGCATGTCCTGGCAAGGGTTCGGCACGGGTCCGGAAGTTGCCGGCATGGGGCCCAGAAGTTGCCGGCATGTACCGACACATACCGGCACGGGTCCGGCACATACCGGCACAGGCCCGGAAGTTCTCGGCACGGTCCCACGGATGAAAGGAATGCTTCTTACCTTCTTCCTTGGCTGCCTCTTTGGCACTTGCGTCATTGGTGGAGTGCCCGTACTAGGTGAATAATTATCTTGTCCTGAAAGAAGCAACTCAAAGGCAGAAGGATCACGGCGGCTAGATGTATCAAACTTCAATGAAGCGTAGCCGCGGCCAAGTGAACCAATCATCCTTTTGGCAGGTTCTTCAAGAGAAGTACTATTTGGGCTAGCAATTTCTCTCAATTTTCTTAACATCTGCAATTGCAAAGACCCATCTAACTGTTTGAATTTCGAGCAATTATAATTTCCGAGCAATTATATCCAACTCTGGTTCACAGCTCAGCTGAATACTTTGCACTTTTGAAGCAGGCACCATATCAAGTTTTCTCCAATGAGGATCTATGCAATCGAAGGGAATTGGCCGACCTTCCATCCTGAACCGCATAATCTCGTGGGCGCATGGTAAACCATGTGTGCGCCGAATAGCACACCCACAAACTGAATCATCAATCCCAACTGAATTGGCTCGATTTCTTGGGCAAGGATCTGATTTAATGCACTTATAGAAATGAAACCTCGCAGTTCTTTGAATTCAGTAGGCTTGAAGCCGTGTTGCACGACCATCAAACTCTTCTCAAATGAGGCTTTAATGTCACTATGCTGCAACTCAATCAAACTATGTATTTTTGTCCAAGATGACTCGAAATTCCCTTGGCTTGATCCAAGCTATCTTTTCAGCCTTGCATGTGCACTTTCAGCCCTAGAAAAGTAAATAAAATTAAGTAAAAGTGAGATAACAATTGCGTAATTAAATTATAAAGTTCTTAAATTTATCAATTCCTTGTGATACCTATTAGTTGTTACATTCCCATAGTGCCTACATGCGTCCGTCCATGCTGCATAAATCTTTCCCTGTACTTCCTCAGCCAAGTATCTGACACATACCGTAAAGTATCTGGGTAGGTACTAAACTCTCTCTGGAGTGCACTCCAGTGATCATTAAACTCATATTCTGTGGTGAACAACACAAGTATATTCCAACTCATTATAAACTTATCCTATTTCTCCTTTGTTTCAAATAACCTTTTGCACTGGGCCAAAACATTCCTACTAATATGTCATCTACATAACAAATATGTTGTTGTAGGAAATACCCTCTGAATTGCATTCAATAGAGCCAAGTCTCTATCTATGACTATCACCTCAGGCAGAGCATCAGCGTCCATGACACTGTGCAATCTCTCTAATGCCCATGTATAGTTATCTTCTCGCTCAGAGTCCATGTATACAAAAGCAATAGAAAATGTCAGGTCAGTTGATGTCACCCCCAATCTCTAAGAGAGGAAGACGATATCTATTCATCTTGTAAGTGCAATCCATTATCAACACACGAGGAAATGCACGTAACAATTCTATACCGCCAGGATGTGCCCAAAACAAGTCACACACAGCATCAGACTTAATATAATTCCTATGCCACTCAATGTATTTATACTCAGATAATTTACCAAGAAGATGTTGCATCTGAGATCTCCCAGTTGTCTCTACAACCTTGCACCTCTGTCGTGCATTGTAGATTGTCTTCATTATCGTAACATTGAGGGCATCCCTTTGCTTCAAAGTAGATAATATGTCCTTAGGCCGAACCAAACTCTTCGACATCTCCACTAGCATTATAGTCTCCTGCTTAGATAATCGTCCTGCATATGAGTGCCCCTTGAGATGCTTTGCAGCTGGATGATTATGCACACCGCACATGACCGTTAACATCCAATCATCTCATTGTCCAATTTCTTTCCCTTAAGGCAAAAGGACATCCACACTTCTTAGTGCCACTGGCCCTGGTCTTTGATTCCTTTTCCTTTATGTGTTTACTTTTGCAAGTACCACTCCTCTCGCAAGAAAAAATAATTCTTGGTTTCTTAACATTGCTACCCATATCGAATTTTTTAATAATAACAACAAATCCATTCCTCTTTCCGACTTCCTGACACCAATTACATATTTCTTCTCTACTTTTGAATAACTATAAAATAAATAGTTCTATGTTAGTAGACAATTTTAAACATTGCTCAGTCAAGTAATACTAAAATAATTGCAATCAAATTTTTCTTACCTCATAAGTTGTAAATTCATTTGTGTAATCCATCACACAATTAGAGCCAATTATGTTGCATTCGGTCGAAGCATCGTCCTACACGATCAAATAATAATTTTAAACCCTAATCATAATTAACCCAAAAAAACAGAGATGTTCGGCCCTGTGTGGCCGAAAATAAATTTTTTGTTCGGCCACATGGAGCCGAATTATTGGCATCTGTTCAGCCCTGTGTGGCCGAACAGAAATCTTCTATTCGGCCCTGTGTGGCCGAACAGAAGAAATATGTTCGGCCCACTAGGGCCGAACATGTTGACTCAGTTCGGCCCTGTGTGGTCGAACAGATTTGACATGTTCGGCCACACAAGGCCGAACAACTCATGAACTGAAAAAAAATTTAACGATGGGGATATAAACAAACCTTTGCGACCATAGAACCTTCCAAAATTGCTAGTTGCTTGTCCATTGCTCGATTATAGATTGAAATCTCTTCAACCAAGCTTCAAATGGTCGAATCCAAGGGTGTTTTGATCCAGAGTGAGGGAGGAGGGGGAGGGGTGGCATGGGGGGGCTGTTTTGACCTTGGGGGGCTATTGAGCAAGCAGGGATATTTTGATCCAAATTTTTTAGGAGCAAATATATCATTTTTTTAAGTAGCGGTGGGGGCTACGGAGGAAAAATTATGGGCCAAATAGAATTACCCACACAAAATCAATGTTTTGACGTCTGAATTGTCTGAACCGCCCCTAATTCATTTTATTGGTTTTCTCCTTTCCACTTCTCCTTTCCAAGCGCTGTCCCTTCTTTTGTTATCTTGTGTCTGAAGATCAGTGTTTTGAAAATCGGATCGAACTGGCCGGTCCAACCGATCCAAACAAAAATCGATCACCAGTCTGATCCGGTTTTATTATTAAAGTTAACCTTTCTATGATCCGATAAAAATAAAAAAACCCATTGAACAGATCGGTTTCGAACCGGTCCAACTTGGTTTTTAGATTTTTTTAAATTTTTTATTTGAATTATATTTATATTATTATTTTATATTATTAAAATAATAATTAATTATAATATTATCGGTCTAATCAAACCGGTTCATCCGGTTTAATAGATTGACCCGTGACCCAAATGTTAAGCCGATTCGTTGTCCGATCCGATTTTCAAAACATTGCTGAAGACTATCGCAAAGCACACCACAACAAAGCACACCACAAGATTAAATATATATATATATATATATATTAATAATTTAGGCTCGACCCAGGGTTTTATATATATATATATATATTGATGTGGCTGTCGTTAGAGAACCGTGAAGGAAGAAAACTAACTGAGCCCCCTTCAGCCTCAGCTCCCAACATCCATCCATGGCATTGCTCTCATAACGAAGAAAAGAATAAGAGGGAGAAAGGGTCAACATGGGTTTCCTAAGTGCCACCTTTCGTCATTAATGTCCAGTCGAGTCAATGGACTAGAGCCTTTAATGGTGTAGAAATGGTCATAATGGCTTGAAGAGTATTTATTGGAATGATGTGTCACGGACATCTCGCCTTGGCTCTCCTTCTCAACCTCCGATGCCAACCTCGAGGCCAACCCCGAGGCAAACCTTCGAGGCCAACCTCCGAGCCAAGTCCCCGAGGCCAACCTTCGATGCCAAACCCTCGAGGCCAACCTCCAAGGCCCCCTTCGGCCACGACATATCTCTCGCACAAGCACTTATGGACTCATAAAGGCCACGTGCATCCATTTGCTCCAAGGAATTTATTGTCTTATTCTCTCTCCTGTATAAAGGCATTTATGGTTGCCACGTTGCTCCTCTCGGCCTCAACTCTTGCTTAGCTTCGGACCTGCAGCTGCCAAGCTCCCTTCCGCCGTGAACAGTGCCATGCAAGTGACAGCTACCAAGCTCCCTTCGGGCCGTGAATGCAGGTGAATGGTGCCATGCAAGTGTTCACCCTCGGTCTTTTCTGAAGCCCATCCAAGGGCATGAACGGTGCCACACAAGCACTCTATAATCAATGCTCTATGAGGGACAGTTGGCTTCAACTCAACATCATTTTCCCCCCAACGGCTGTACCTTAGGACCCACACGACTAACTTTATCACCCATCACTGTCTGCGTAGGACAACCAAAAAGGTGACGTAGGGGACACATGTCTGGCAAGTGCCGTAACGATCGGCCACGCCCTGCAGCCACCAACTCTGACAAGATACGGCCTGCAGCTTGACACATCATATGGAGGTAAGCTCCACTGTACTGCCATCAATTAATGCTCTGACAAGTGAACACGCCCCAAGCCCACGGACTCCAGGCATCTATAAAAAGGGTAAGAGGGACCTCGACCAGGTAACTCCAAGAACAGAGAACTCACTACACTCTTAACGCTCATTTTTTCCCACAGAGAGCATGGCTCTATGCCTCTCTCTTCTTCCCTCTTTCGAGCTTCCTCAAGCTCACAGCCGTTGCCCAGAGCACTTACTTGAGCATCGGAGGGTTCCCGCCAGAATCTCTGGCCCCTAAGACTTGTTTGCAGGCCCGCAGGCGTGAGGAGCTCGCCGAAGGATCCCAGGCTCGCTGGAGGAGGTGACCGGATGCTCGCAGACGTTCGAGGGCAGTGATCTGGCATCAATAGATTGGCACGCCAGGTAGGGGGGCACCCTCAACAAGCTGAGCAACAAGATGCTAGTTCTATGTTCCACCATCACCACCAGTTCATGCCATTCAAGCAAATCACCGTGCCACCCTCACCTTGAAAATCCAAGCATTAACGGCAGTTGTTCAAAGGCTATGGGAGCGATATTCTATGGCCGCGTGGCAACAAGCTCAGGAGCAAAAGCAACCTCAAACTCAAGCTCAACGGTAGTTTAAGGCTCAGGCTCGTTAGCCAGCATGAGCGCCACTCCTTGCCACTCAAATCCTAACTCCTATCACCTCAAGTATTTATGGGCATTTTTATTCCTGGCGGTGATAAGCTAAGACATGCTGATGCTATTAATGCAAGGTGGGAGATGAGGACGGAGGGCTTTGATTGTTGACTCTATCTACCCCCTCTCTCTCTTTTCTCTGTTGCACCCAGAGCCAATCCGAGCCCAAGACCTCATGCGGATTCCATTCCAGCTGCCCTCGGATTTCAGCACTGGTACCCTCCGCCTTCAATCAACATAGTTATCTGGGGGGCAGATTGTCAACTCATTAGAAGGAGAGAGAGACCGTGGAAGCTAGAGGGCCCCTTGCCTTGAACTAATGTGGAGGCTGCCCGAATCCTGATAACTCCAAGCAACATCCTCTTCTAACCGTCCGCCTTCAGCGGACTCTCCCGGCCGCTCATCTTCAATGGCCGCTGGCTGCCTAGGCTTCCCTCGACGACCTCTAGCTCCCGAGTCTGACTCCGACTCTCGTCCGTGACTCCGCTCCAGCATCCCATGCTCTGAATCCCATCTCTCTCTTTACTGCACTCCGAAGATGGGTCCCCAACTTCATTTCGGAGAGGAGCTAGTCATCAACCAACTCTAGGCTCCGTCCCAACTTGATTCCCTGGGGGGCAGACCACCAGCGGGTGGAAGTGCTCAAATCTGCAGAAGAAAACAGGGGTGCTACAAGAGCTAAGTATGCTGCACTTAAGACATTCTTCTTTCATTGATACTTAAAAATATCATGCAGGGAAGACTAACCTTGCATCAGCATTCAAGACCAATGTACCATTGGCACTGAAGACCAGTGTACCACCGGATCCAAAAAGCCCGACTCCGGTCAGCGCTCAAAGCCCGATGTACCATCAGCACTAAAACCCGAGGCCAGCTCGGCACAAAAGGCACCTGACGACTCTCAACTCTTAGGTCACCCTCCGGGGTTAAAAAGGCACCTGACGACTCTCAACTCTCAGGTCACCCTCCGGGGTTAAAAAGGCACCTGACGACTCTCAACTCTCAGGTCACCCTCCGGAGTTCAAAAGGCTCTCAACGGCCTCAACTTTGCCTCAGCGGCTTCGTCACAGCCTCAACGGCTTCATTTCGGCCTCAGCGGCTTCAACTCTGTATTAGCGGCCAACGGCCAATCGGGTAATACCTTCGTTTAAATTGTACACTTGCAACATATCATTGGTTACTTTCAGCTATCAAGAAGCCCCAAGATAGCTCACAGCTGGGAGAGGCCAACTCCTCAGCTCACAGTTGACGGACACCCACCTCTAAACTTCATGCCAAAAGTAAAGAGCCCCTCCAAGCTCACAAACAAATGCCACAAACGTGGAGCCTCCCAAAACAAAGCAGAAGGAGACAAATTCCTCCAACAAAAAGCTAAGTACACTACAAGAAAAAGTTTGTTTTCATTAGTATCTAAATGCATTATGGGAAAACCAACCATTTAAAAGGCTCTCAACAGTCCTGTGATCAAAAGGTTACCCCGGGCCGGCCGCGAAACCCCCACGGCGGTTCAAGACCTATGATTCCAGTGACCTCGAGTCACCCCTCGGGCTGGCCACAAACCCCCGAGATGGTTTCGGAGTAGCTCGACGGTATAGCGGCTAACGGATACCACTCGGCCTGGCTAGCATACGCCCCAAGTTGGTTCAAATCCCTAACAGCCCGTACCCGCTCGAGTCACCTCCCGGACCAGCACACAGACACCCGAGGTAATTTTATTTCAGCCCCCGCTGCTCTATTTCCGCTTCAGCAATTTTATTTCAGCCTCAACGGCTTATCTCTGCTTCCGCAGTATTATTGCAGCCTCAACGGCTCCCTCTATCTCATGAGCATCATTGGCTCTCTGCCTCAATGGCATATGGACGGGGACCCACATCCAAACTTCATGTCAAAAGTTAAAGACCCCAAAGTTAAGTAGAGATCAGCCACTTGGGAGGTAATGCCCCTTTTGCCTTGCTGGAGTGGGCCCGCTTCGTCTCAAGGGCGAGGGGGCATCTGATGTGGCTGATCCAACGCCATTAGAGGAAGGAAACTGACGGAGCCCCCTTTGGCCTCAGCTCCCAACATCCATCCATGGCATTGCTCTCATAATGAAGAAAGAGAATAAGAGGGAGAAAGGGTCACGTTATATACGTGGGTTTCCCAAGGGCCACCTTTCGTCATAATGTTAGATTGAGTCAATAGGCTGGAGCCTTTAATGGTGTAGAAATGGTCATAATGGCTTGAAGAGCATTTAATGGAATGAAGTGTCACAGACATCTCACCTCGGCTCTCCTTCTCAGCCAACCTCCGAGCCAAACCTTCGAGGCCAACCTCCGAGCCAAACCCCTGAGGCCAACCTCCGAGCCAAACCTCCGAGGCCAAACCCCCAAGGCCCCTTCGGCCATAACATATCTCTCGCACCAAGGCACTTATGGACTCATAAAGGCCACGTGCATCCGCTTGCTCCAAGGCATTTATTGCCTTATTCTCTCCCCTTTATAAAGGCATTTATGGTTACCACGTTGCTCCTCTCGGCCTCAACTCTTGCTTAGCCTCGGACCTGCAGCTGCCAAGCTACCTTCGGCCATGAAAAGTGCCATGCAAGTGACAGCTGCCAAGCTCCCTTCGGTCGTGAATGCAAGTGAACAGTGCCATGCAAGTGTTCACCCTCGGTCTTTTCTGAAGCCCATCCAAGGGTATGAACGGTGCCACACAAGCACTCTATAATCAATGCTCTACGAGGGACAATTGGCTTCAACTCAACATCATTTTCCCCTCCAACGGTTGTACCTTGGGACCCACACGACTAACTTTATCACCCATCACTGTCTGCACAGGACACCAAAAAGGTGACGTAGGGGACACGTCTCACAAGCGCCGTAACGATCGGCCATGCCCTGCAGCCACCAACTCTGACAAGACACGATCGGCCATGCCCTGCAGCCACCAACTCTGACAAGACACGACCTGCAGCTTGACACGTCACATGGAGGTAAGCTCCACTGTACTGCCATCAATTAATGCTCTGACAAGTGATCATGCTCCAAGCCCACGGACTCCAGGCATCTATAAAAAGGGTAAGAGGGACCTCGACCAGGTAACTCCAAGAACAAAGGACTCACTACACTCTTAACACTCATTCTTTCCCACAGAGAGCACGGCTCTATGCCTCTCTCTTTTTCCCTCTTTCGAGCTTCCTCAAGCTCACGGCTGTTGCCCAGAGCACTGACTTGAGCGTCGGAGGTCCCCGCCGGAATCTCCGGCCCCCGGGACTTGTTTGCAGGCCCACAGGCGCAAGGAGCTCGTCGAAGGATATCGGGCTCGCTGGAGGAGGTGACCGGACGCTCGCGGACGTTCGAGGGCGGTGATCTGGTGTCAACATATAATTTTTATTTTATGTATCAAAGTGATAGTTTGCATGATGGTTGTGTTGGTCTAGATCCGTTCTAAAATTTGAACGGCTTGAAAATAGTGGTCTGGTTCATCTCTATGGGTTAAAAATATAGGCTTGGATCTTCAGGCCGGCCCATACCCACCATTAGTGTTAGGCAAGCAAATATACATCTCAGTCCATATTGTGTAAGAGAAATTCGAGTTGAGCTTGGAAACAGGTCGGATATAATTCAAACATTTTTATACATATCTGATTGAGACTTAATTTGAATACCAATTTCGGAATTCGATCAAATCTGAATACAGATCTGGATACTTTCTAGTAAAATTAAGAGAAAACATATACAAATCTGGATTTTCTTCATATATATATGTATATATTATTTTAAAATTTCTCCTATGTGGTTTGTAAGCAATACTCACTGATCAAAATAAGTTGGTTGTAGTCGTTGGGGTTGTAATTGTAGTGACTGAATGTATCTACCTGATGAGGGGTAAAATTATTATTGCATTAATGCCCGTGCACTTCAACAATTGGGTCAAGTCCAATCCCAACATTCTGTTGGCCAGCTGTCACGTTCACAAGGTGGCGAAGCCAAATCGCCCTCAGCGGAGTTGGGTCGCCATAACGACCCGAGCAATTCTCATACCTCGGCAGCCTGAGCCATCTTCATACCTCGGTAACCCGAGCAATTCTCATACCTCAGCAGCCCGAGTCATCTTCATGCCTCGGCAACCCGAGCAATTCTCATACCCCGGCAGCCCAAGCCATCTTCATACCTCGGCAACCCAAGCTATCCTCATACCTCGGCAACCCGAGCTATCCTGTGCCTCAGATAACCAAATTGTCCCACACCTCGGTCGGACCGAGGCACTCGAATACCTCTACAGAATCCGGCGTGGGAGAGTTCAAATTCACGATAATTGAATAAGATTCCAAATGGAGAATCATGCCAGAAGTGGCCTAAGGGCCATAGGAGTGGCCTAAAACCTACATAATCGCTGAATCTCAAGGCACCAATCAGCTCTCCTGGCCGTCGATCCTCTAACTGACAAGATACGAATCCTACTAGCCTCATAACAAACTTGATTCAAATCTGTTTCGAATCTCAACAGCTTTCAGACCCCCCCCCCCCGCAACGTGCCCAAGAAATCAGGTGATTGCCTATAAATACCACAGCCCTCAAATCTCTCAAGTACGCATGCATTCACCCGCTCTCATACTGAAAACCTCCATTGAAGCTCCATCAGAGCTCGGAGCTCTCAAGAGAACACCCATCTAGGGGAACTCTTCTGCGAAAGTCTTCTCCTCATATGCTTGCTGTGAATCTCCACTGACTTGGGCGTCAGAGGGTCCTCCGCAGAGGGTAACCCCCGAAACACCCTCTGCATGAGGACTGTCTTACAGGTTCCACTTCGGGCGATGAGACCGGCATTTGGACCCGGACCCAAAGCGCACCCAAGTCAGAGAACAGATTTCCGCGGCAACAGATTGGCGCCAGAGGAAGGACCTCAAGTCCCGTAAACTTGTAATCCAGAAGACAAGACTCAAAACCAGAAGAAGCATCCATTAATGGCCAATCAAAAGAGAGCCACATCCGAGGCTCAAGATCAGGCCGCCTCTCAAAGGCCTGATCCAATTAGCGGTGTGGCGCCTCCGCCACCACCATTGCCTGAGACTCCTTCGCCACCCGCAACGGAGGTAACACTGGACCAGTTCACCACTTTGGTCCAGCAAGTCCGGACATTGACCCAGCTGGTCCAGGGACTCCAAGCAGTTCCTTTCCCAGCCGTTCCTGCTCCTTAGCTTCATGAAGAGGCCGCTACCCCTGTTCCGCCGGCAATCTCTTCTTCCAATCCACCTAAAGCGACGAATTATCATCACCGGCCCGTGAAGGCAAAGCCAGCGCTGCAACGGGCTGGAGGGAAGAGCCTACTCAGATCTAGATGGGTTTGTTCTCTTTCCCCGGTTTCTTCCCAGGACATGACATCGCTGTCGTCTTCCCATCGCCCAATCCCTCCTACCACTCTGGATGAAGGGATCAGGCAACAGATGCAGGAGATGCGTCGAGAATGGCATCAGGAGTTAGATGCCGTCAGACAAGCCCCTTCGTCCTAACCAAGAGCGAAGTAGGGCATTCCCTTCTCTGAAAGGATCATGAGGGAAGTGATTCCCCCTCATGTCAAGCTTCTCACCATCGAGCCATACCATGGATCCGCTGATCCCGATGACCACTTGAGCAGCTTCAGATCCATCATGATGTTCCACGGAGCATCGGATGTGATCCTATGCCGAGCCTTCCCCTCCACTCTAAGGGGATATGTCCGAACCTGGTTTAATAGCTTGAAGCCAGGTTCCGTTGATTCTTTCGACAAACTGAGCCGTTTGCTCATCAGCTAGTTCATCAGCAGCCGTCGCCAGCGACGGAGATCCGATTCCCTCTCTGAGGTCAAGCAGAGAGAGGGGGAATCCTTGAAGAATTACCTTGGCCATTTTAACACGGCCCTCCTGGAAGTCAACCATCTCAACCATGAGGTAGCCATGTCTACCTTGGCTAGAGGAGTGTCGAAGGAGGGAAACTTCTACTTGGCTCTGGAGATTAACTACCCAAAGAGCCTCTCAGACATGATGTCCCTGGAGGATAAGTATGCTAGGGTTGAAGAATCAAGGAGGTCAGCTCAAGCTAAGCAGCTGAAGAAGAAGGAGGCAAAGGGCTCGAACAAGCAATGAGCCTACCGCCATGCAAGCCCGCCTCGCCACCAGAGAGCTCCACCACCGCCTCGAGACCGAACCTGGAGTCCAGTTCGAAGGTTCTACTGCTACACTTCTCTCACCGTGCCAAGAGCGCAAATCCTGATGGAGATCGAGCATCATATTCCTTGGTCTCCTCTCTGAGGTAATGCAACTCGAAGGGACATGACCAAGTACTGCAGCTTCCATCGGGATTATGGGCATGACACCGAGGACTGTGGTAGCTCCAGAACGAGATTGAGCGGTTGATTCGACGGGGCAGACTAGACCGATTCAAAGGACTCCCTAAGCCAAACAATGAAGGGGATTGACAGCCTGAACCTCGCTAGCTCCCACCACCGAATCCTCCGGTTATCGGCAATGTTAATATGATAATGGCGGCCGACTCCCCAACCTCTTGGCCAGGCGAGGAGGAAAATCTGCCAAAAAAAGCTCGGGTTGATGAGCTCACATTTTCTAATAAAGATCTTCGAGAGGTACAGTACCCCATGATGATGCTCTGGTTATATCCTTGAACATGAACAATTATGATGTACACTGCATTTTAATTGATAGTGGAAGCTTCGTTAATGTTTTATATTTCGATGCCTTTGAGAGATTGAAATTCCAGGTAGAAAACCTCCGAGCTGTGGAATCCACCGTAGTAGGTTTCATAGGCGACTCCATAATCCCCGAAGGGGTCATCACTCTAACAGTCCGAGCCGGCACTTGGCCCCATATGGCCACTGCGCTCATGGATTTCCTTGTGACCAAGCTTTGGTCTCCTTACAATGCCATCCTCAGTAGGCCGGGATAAGTATCTCTCAAAGCCATCATTTCCATTCCCCATCTCGCCATGAAGTTTCCCACCAAATGGGGAGTGGGGGTTCTTTGGGGAAGTCAAATTAGAGCTCGGTATTGCTTTGTCGCCAACCTTCAATCCAGAAGCCCGAAGTGGATGGGCTAGATGCTCGAGAAGATTTTGTCGAGCAACAAGGGGAGCCAGCCAAAGAATTGAAGGAAGTGCCACTCGACGAAGCTCGGCCTAACCGAACCATAAGGGTCGGATCACAACTAGAGGGAAAGCTTCGGCAAGATTTGATTGAATTCCTTCGAAAGAATGCTGATATCTTTGCCTGGTCTGCATCGGAGATGCCCAGGATCAGCCCAGATGTCCTGGTCTACCACCTCAGCGTGGACGAGACATTTGGCCGATTAAGCAGAAGAAAAGAAGCTTCGCCCCCGAGCGCCAAAGGCCATCGAAGAGGAGGTAGACAAGCTCATCAAAGCCAACTTCATTCGGGAAGTTAATTATCCCGATTGGCTGGCGAATGTAGTTATGGTGAAAAAATTGAATGGCAAATGGAGGATCTGCATTGACTTCACCGACCTCAACAAGGCTTGCCCAAAAAATAGCTTCCCTCTTCCTAGGATCGACCAGCTTGTAGATTCGACTTCAGGCCACCAAATGCTGACTTTTATGGATGCCTATTCAAGCTACAACCAGATCTGGATGGCACCCAAGGATGAGGAAAAAACTGCCTTCATCACCGATCGAGGTATTTATTGTTACCGAGTTATGCCCTTTGCTTTAACAAATACAGGTGCCACCTACCAAAGGCTGGTCAATAAAGTCTTCAAAGAGCAAATCGGTCGGAACATGGAGGTATATGTTGATGATATGCTGGTGAAGAGCAAGGAGGCATCCCAACATGTTGAGGACCTCGCGGAGAGCTTCGCAATGCTTCGAAAGTATCAAATGAAGCTCAATCCGACCAAATGTGCTTTCGGGGTTAACTCTGAAAATTCCTAGGCTTCATGGTCTCTCAGTGAGGCATCGAAGCAAATCCCCATAAGATCCAAGCCCTGCGGCAGATGGCCCCTCCGGGGTCGATCAAAGACGTGCAACACCTCACCGAAAGAATAGCGGCCCTCAGCCACTTCGTTGCTCGGTCAGTCAAAAAGTGCCTTCCATTCTTTAAAGCGCTTCGGTCGGCCAAAAATTTTCAATGAACCCCAGATTGCTAGAAGTCCTTTGAAGATCTCAAGAAATACCTTGGCTCACCACCTCTCCTCAGCAGCCCGAAACCAGGGGAAACGTTGAGTCTATACTTGGCGGTCTCTGAAAACACTGTTGGCTCGGTGCTGATCAGAGAAGAGATGCTGAAACGAGATACACTCGGGTCGAGAAGATGGTTCTGGCCCTGGTAATATCGGTTCGAAAGTTGCAGCCGTATTTCCAAGCGCACATTGTCACCGTCCTAACCGACTAACCCATCAAGGCAATTATCCATCGTCCAGAAGCATCGAGGAGAATGACCAAATGGGTTGTTGAGCTAAGTGAACATGACATTTAGTATCAGCCTTGTCCGACCATCAAAGCCCAGGTCCTGGAGGATTTCCTCCTTGAATGCACCATACCCGAAGATGGCTCTGCTTCGGACACCCCTGGACAACCAAAGCCCAGTGCCTCGTGGTTGCTTCACGCCGACGGATCCTCCAGTATGAGCGGTTATGGTGCCGGTCTGGTCCTCACCAGTCCGGAGGGTGCAACTTTCGAATATGGCATCCGTTTCTCCTTTCTGGCCTCAAACAATGAAGCAGAGTATGAAGCCCTGCTCGCCGGACTCCGCATCGCCCACAAGCTTAAAGTTGAAAAACTAAATGCCTACATTGACTCTCAATTAGTGGTGGGCCAGGTGCAAGGAGAATTCGAGGCTCGAGAGCCGAACATGATTCGGTATCTCCAAAAGGTGCGCGATCTATCTTCCTGTTTTGCTAAATTTAAGATTATTCAAGTCCCAATGGCTGAAAATGTGTGCGCCGACCTTTTATCCCGCCTGGCGACTACGGACTTGATGGACCTTGAACGAAGGTTCCACTTGGAAGTCCTGGAGAAATCCAGCATCATCGATTCTGGTCAGATGATGCAGGTCAACATCGAACCATCTTGGATAGATCCCCTGCACAGTATCTCAAAGAAGGGTTGCTGCCCACTGATAGAAAAGAAGCAAGAAAGCTAAAATTGCAATCATCTCATTATATTTTGATTGATGATCGGCTGTACAAGCGGTCCTTCTCTATGCCATTGCTCAAATGCCTCCAACCGTCGAAGGTTGATTATGCTCTTCAGGAAGTTCATGAAGGCATCTGCGGCAATCACCTTGGCGGTCGAGCCCTATGCCACAAAGTGTTGCGCCAAGGGTATTATTGGCCAACGATGTAGAAAGATGCCGATGACCTTGTTCGAGCATGTGATTCGTGCCAACGACACTCAAATGTCCAGAGGCTCCCCTATGCTCACCTGACTTCCATATCATCCCTCTGGCCTTTTGCCAAATGGGGAATGGATATCCTCGGCCCTTTTTCCCTCGCAATGGGGCAAAGGAAGTTCTTGTTTGTTGCAATTGATTATTTCATCAAGTGGGTGAAAGCCGAAATGGTCTCCCAGATAACCGAAGCTTGGGCTAAGGACTTTGTATGAAGGTTTATCATCTGTCATTTCGGCCTTCCCCACACCATCATCATCGACAACGGGAAGCAATTCGATAATCCTAAGTTTCGAGAATTCTGTGAGGATCACGACATTCTTCATCGCCTGACATCAGTCAGACATCCTCAAGCCAATGGAGAGGCCGAGGTAACCAAGCGAACTCTCCTACAAGGAATTAAAGCTCTACTCAACCGGACGCGAGGTAGATGGGCAGAAGAGCTCCACCATGTATTGTGGGCATACCGAACTACTGAAAGGATACCCATAGGCCAAACTCTATTTAAGATGGTTTTTGGTATAGAAGTTGTCATCCCTGTGGAGGTTGGGCTCCCCTCCCCTCGCGTGGAAGGCTACTCGAAGGAATCCAATGATGAGCAACTCCGAACTAATCTTGATTTAATAGAAGAAGTCAGGAAGAAAGCCCGAATCTGAATGGCCGCCTACCAACAAAGAGTAGCCCACTATCACTCCACCAGAGTCAAAGGGAAGTCTTTCCTCCCAGGTGATCTGGTGCTTTGGAAGGCATCCGTGTCAAAGCCACTGGAGCAAGGAAAGCTGTCCCCGAATTGGAAGGGTCCCTACCAAGTTACAGAGGTAATCAGACCAACACCTATAAACTCCAAGATCTAAATGGAAAATCTATTCCCCGGACGTGGAACTCAGATAATCTCCGCGCCTATCATCAGTAAGAGTAACCCTCACTAAACTTACTCTGTCCATTGAGTTAAATTTAACTTTCAAAGATTTGTAAATTTCTATTTTGATTACTTTCCTTGAAAGCTGCAATGAGAAGTAGGTTTTGCTACATATTAAATCCTCGACAGGGCCGAGCGATCTCCGTACCTTGGCAGTGCCAAGTAAAATATAATCTTTGAAGCCTCGATCAAGCCGAGTGATATCTCCGTACCTTGGCAGCGCCAAGTAAATATAATCTTTTAAATCCTCGGTAGGGCTGAGCGATCTCTGTACCTTGGCAGCGCCAAGTAAAATATAATCTTTTTAAATCCTCGGCAAGGCTGAGCGATCTCCGTACCTTGGCAGCGCCAAGTAAAATATAATCTTTGAAGCCTCGACCGAGCCGAATGATATCTCCGTACCTTGGCAGCGCCAAGTAAAATATAATCTTTTTAAATCCTTGGCAGGACCGAGCGATCTCCATTCCTTGGTAGCGCCAAGTAAAATATAATCTTTGAAGCCTAGGCCGAGCCGAGTGATATCTCCATACCTTGGCAGTGCCAAGTACAATATAATCTTTTTAAATTCTCGGTAGGGCTGAGCGATCTCTATACCTTGGATGCGCCAAGTAAAATATAATCTTTGAAGCCTTGGCCGAGCCGAGTGATATCTCCATACCTTAGCAGTGCCAAGTAAAATATAATCTTTTTAAATTCTCTGCAGGGCCGAGCGATCTTCGTTCCTTGGCAGCGCCAAGTAAAATATAATCTTTGAAGCCTTGACTAAACCGAGTAATATCTCCATACCTTGGCAGCACCAAGTAAAAATAATCTTTGAAGCCTTGGCCGAGCTAAATGATATCTCCGTACCTTGGCAGCGCCAAGTAAATATAATCTTTGAAGCCTCGGCCGAACCGAGCGATATGTCTCTGAATGATATCTAAAGCCTCGGCCAAACCGAGTGATATGTCTCCGAATAATATCTGAAGCCTCGACCGAACCGAGTGATATGTCTCTGAATAATATCTGAAGCCTCAGCCGAACCGAGTGATATGTCTCCGAATAATATCTGAAGTCTCGACCGAACCGAGTGATATATCTCTGAATAATATCTGAAGCCTCGGTCGAACCGGGTGATATCTTCAAATTCTGACATGAACGGATGACTCCTTTATGACGGCAGCAAAGCCGGGTGATTTCTCATATGCTCTAGCATGACTGAAATGGCCTATCATACTTTGGCAGAGGTAAGAAACTTTTCTATGCACACCAGCAAAATTATGCAAGTTATTTCTCTTCAAAGAAAAACCTACTCCGTACCTTGAGTAGGATCATGTCTACATCGCAAATTAGCAAGGCCACCCAGGCCTCCCTCTGACCCAAACAGAGATGAATGCTTCCTCCGTAGAGGACTAAATATTGTCAAAATGCTTAACAAAAGCAAAATAGCTAAAGCACTGTCGGAGATTTATGAACTACGCTGCGATCCAGAAAACGCAATACAAGCAAAACAACTCTCGCTACCGAGCAACATAATCATATTGAGAAAGGAAATAAGTACTCAAAGAAGAAAGAGTAGGAACTCTCTTTATTAATAAAAATTACAATCTCCTAAGAGGCATTACAAGTACATCATAGCACAAGAAATAAAGACAAATAAAATAAAAGCTCGGTCAAGCAGCTTCGGTCGATAACGATGTTTCTGCATCTGACCTAAGAAATCAGAGAACCAGACAGCTCTGTTGAGTCACTAGTTAATGCCAAAGAGAAAAGTCGGCCATCCACGATCCCCCGGATGGATGAACTTAGGGATCCAAACTAGGCTAAAAACCTATGGATGCCGATGCTGAGGATGCCTCCTCCCCAAGTGGTGTGTTGGGCTGCTGACCTCCGCTCAAGAACAAAGACATGAGACCAGCAGACCAACACTGCTTGCCTCCCTCCTCACTTGAGAAAAGACCCCTCAGGCGGATGAACTGAGGGATCCAAATTGAGGAAGGAGGCGAAGTTCATGTTAGCCATGAGGGCTGCATATGCTTTGCATTTCCTGTAGTCCCCATAGCAAGTGACAAAGGCAATACAAAGAGTGCATATTTGCGCTCCCTGTATGACCTCTGTGTGCATTCCGTGCGCTCTCCGTATGACCCTCGGGACCCCTCCCTTGAGGACTACTTACTCTTCAGCAGCTCCTCCACCCCAGTTATCTGGGATGAACCAGCTTTCAAAAGGAAAGCTCGATCTCTCCACTCTTGACCTCAATAAAACAGGCGCCATGAAAACCTCTATAACTCACAGAAAGAGAAGGTTTCAGAAGATGCTCAAGTATAGTCCGCTCTCCCCTTTTTATAGGCAAACGAACAGTGGACAACCATTAAAGGAGAGAGCCCCGGAATTCGAAACGCCATGATCATGCTGCCACGTGGTAAGCCAAGAAAAAAGGGTGTGTTTCGAAGTGCACCGAGCACGCTTCCCAATCGTGATGAAAGATGGAAGATCTCCTTCTGATCTCTAATCAAGAGCCTTAAATGCAGAAAACCGTCTGTGAGTCCTTAAGATATGAACAGACCTGGGAGATCCCCCTTTGAAAATGATGTCGTTCAATGATGATCGAATACTTAACACATACGCTAAAGGGACTTGCATTGAAAAAAGCCAACGGGATAAATGCCCTAAGGAAAAAATGAGGTGTCCTTTGGCAAACCGTGAGCCGTTTCATCTACCTCGGCGGAAAGCGAGCCAACTTCTTGCTTCGGATATACCGAACTATCTGCCTAACCTCGGCCCCAACCAAGGTATTTGCATAGGTTTCGGTCATTTCGAGCCGAGCTATCCTATGCCTCGACAAAAGATTCATTCATTGAGTTTTGATCAAATTACAAGTCGAAAAGACAACAGATACATGAGCAACCCTTAAGAATCAGGGTTCGAATCGGTTCCGAGGGCCCCCTCGGTAACATCCGGAGGAATTTGACTGGGTTCACCCGCTTCGAACATAGTTGGAGGAGGAACCTCAGGATCCTTGGCAGCATATTGAGGGCACCCTTCTGGAGCCGCGACCTCATCAGTGCCCAAGATAGTCTCGAGGTCAACGTCTGAAATGTCCTCATACTCAGCTTCTTCGGCCCCTGGGGTACGAGTATCGTAAAGTTCGGCCTCTAAAAAAGACAGATCTAACTTGGGGTATACTTGGGAGATCTTCGATCGAGTCTCCTCTTCGCCAAACCGAAATGCATCAGCACAAGCCGCCTTGTGCTCCTCATAAAATTGAGCAGAATTCTTATATTCGTCCATGGCCGAAGAGAGTCGTCTGTTAGCTCCGGCCAACTGACTCCCAAGTTCGGAATTCATCTGGCGGCTCGAGGCCAACTTCGCTCTCAAAGCCTTGAATTGGTCCTAAACCTCGAGCCCGATTCTGCCTATCTGCAAACATTGGATCATGTGAGATCATAGCCAAAAGAAAAGACACTAGAAATAAGCAAATAAGAGGACACAATACCTTTTCCTCTACCGAGCCATTTTATCATTCAACTCATGAACCTTTTCTAGGGCCTTCAATTTGGCCGCTTTATTTTGCTGGAGACCCTCATTGAGGTCATTAATCTGGGACTGTTTATCCTTAATCTCCCACCGAGATTGATCAAGATTAGCAGTGAGTTTGGCAATTTGATCGTGCTGCCATTTCAGCCGATCTTCCCTATCGGCGAGCCTCCTATTCAGGCCGGCGAGCTGATCTTGCTGTTGCTAGTGCCTGCGCTCCTCCCCATCGAGTCTTTTGCTCCAGTTATCTTTTTCTTCGGCGTAGATATTCTTCAGCTCACCCCACCTCTCATCAAAACGCTGCCGCATAGCATGGACTTCATCGACGTGCTTGGACTTGATCTGTGATAACTCCAAACATGCCTTGTCTGATTGTTCACGAAAGCCTTGGAACTCTTTGACTTGAGTCTCGAGTCGAGAGGCTCTCTCGGAGGTAGCTTGGTAGGACTTGCTCATCTTCTCGAGATTCCCATGGACAGATGACAAGGTCCTAGAGAGTCTACTGGTCGAGTCCACCCTTGCCCATAGGCCAGTTGCCTCCCTTCTGGCCTGAGCACAGGCCCCCATGGCCAAATTTAGATGCCAACTCAGCACCCTCGTAATTAAGACATTCTACAAAAAAAGCACAAGTAAGAAAATGTGCCTGAGCCAACCAACTAAAATTTGTTACCTTGACATAATGACTTACTCGAGAGGCGTAGTTTGAGGCGGTCTTCATAAGAGCAAGGATATTGATCTCAGGGAGAAGGTAGACGTCCTTCAACGCCCTGAACCGCCTGAAAACTGCCTCAACAATATCCTCTACGGCAGACTCATCCACCGAGGAACCCTCTCCCGCATGCAATACAGACCACATTAAAGCGGCAAATATGCCTTCCACCTCTGGGCTATGAATAAGAGAATCACGGTCGAAGAATCATCCTGAGGGACTTCGACCTGAGGAACCATCATCCGTTTGGCCTCCTCTAGAGTTCTAGGCTGCAGGGCCTCGGACGCCTCGGCCCTGGCTAAAGGAACCTTGATCCGAGCATCCCTTCGCTTGGTAGTTCTTCTTCTTCCTCCTCCTCCTCTCCAAGCATTGCTTCATCCCCAGCGGACTCCACCCAAACCTCGGTTTCCTCCATGGCACCCCTGATGCTACGGGAGACAGCCCTCCGGCAGGAGGTCCTTCGGCCTCCACCGACCTTTCAACAGGCGGCTCCATGCGAACTTCAGCAGCCACAACTATCTCTTCTGACCCCTCAACCAAAGTAGGAGCCTCTTCCCCGTCAGCACGCAGCACTACGGGGCTGCCGACCTCTAGCGAATGAGGCCGATTAGCCTCGGGCAAGAGGATTGCCGGATGAACCGGTGACATCTCCTCGGCATCATCTGATGCGACCACTAATTGAAGGGGGGAAACTTCAATAGCTCCCTCCGAGCTCCCCCCAACGGCTCTCTCCTTCTCCGCTACCATGCCCTCCTTCGGCGAGGAGGGCTCATCAACCGCGGACGATGCTTCCACTTCCCCCCTCTTTGGGGTGGAGGAATGGCGGCCAACGCTATCTTTCTTTAACTCCTTTGGACAGACCCAGAAGGACGAGATCTCTTTTCGGACCTATGCTTGTCCCCATAGTTGGAGCCCCTGTGGCGCTTGCCCAGCTCCTTCATTTGGCCCACGAATGCCGACCTCTCGGCTGAAAACATAGCAGACATTCAATCGAATGGTAATAGAGTTGCCTGGGTATATCGACCGACAGAGCAAAGGGGAAAAAAGACTCACCTTGGGGGTCAATGGAACTAAGCCCGGAGACAAAAAGGGCATCCTCTAATAATAGGGCGCTGGCTGATAGCACCCAGCCACTGTGAAGGGTCACCAAATCCATCTTCTCCTGCTCGGACAACTCCGGACGCACCTTCGGATCTTTCACGTAACTCGCCTATGCCCCCGGAAAATCTGAACCAATGTTCCCCTCGACAATACAAATTCGAGACTTCCACTTCTTTATCGAAGATGGATTATCTAAAATCATTTTGAATGATTTCGACCAATATAAGGCCACTCAGAGCTCCTCTCGGAAACCAGGTTGTAGCAGTCTCGAAATATAGGGAGGGTTGCCATTTTCCCTACACGGTTACACATCGAGATGAACCTGATGAGATTGCGCCAACTATTCGAGGCCACCATTGTTGGGCATATGTTGTAAAACCTCATTACCTCCTGCACTAGCGGGTGAAGAAGGAACTGGAGACCTACTCTCAAGCTCTCCTCATAGAAGAAAACCCCATGGCTTAACTCCGTTGAAACCCTATGCTCTGCTTTCGGAACCCATAGGGACACATCCCGAGGAACCCTGTAACGACGGCGGATTCTGTCCAGATCCTCAAGGGTTATCTCTGAGGCAATATCACTCGGACCCTTCATGTTGACAGATTGAAAGGCGAAACACGAATAAGCTGGCAAGGGTTTGAAAAGGAATGAAAGATCTCTATGGAGGGGACGAGAAGGCGTTGGAGAAGGGACGCCACCCTAGACCTCTTTAAATAGCTCTTCAGAAGGAAAGTCCGAGACGCTAAAACTTTCGATATGAGCGCCAAAAATGCAGGAGCCCCGTCATGTGGGACTCCCGCAATTGCGGCCTGCTGGAAACAAGGCGTTACCTCCTTGTGTTGTGGCAAAAAATGATGATGAAACAACGGCCTCATTTACGAGATTATCATTGCCTGCCCCTTCGGATCCCCTGAATGAGATTATTCCAGAACTCTACTCCCTACATCCAAATTTACGCTTCATACTAGGAAGTGGGGGGCATATGATGAGCGGTAAAATTATCATTGCAATAATGCCTGTGCACATCGATAATTGGGTCAAGTCCAATCCCAACATCCTGTCGGCCAGCTATCACGTCCACAAGGCAGCGAAGCCGAATCGCCCTCAGCGGAGTCGGGTTGCCCCAACGACCCGAGCAATTCTCATACTTCGACAGCCCGAGCCATCTTCATGCCTCGGCAACCCAAGCAATTCTCATACCTCGGTAGCCCGAGACATCTTCATGCCTCGGCAACCTGAGCAATTCTCATATTCCGACAGCCCGAGCCATCTTCATACCTCGGCAACCTGAGCTATCCCCATACCTCGGCAACCGAGCTATCTTCATACCTCGACAAGCCGAGCTATCCTGTACCTCGGATAACCAAATTGTCCCACGCCTCGGCCAGACCGAGGCACTCGAATACCTCTACGGAATCCGGTGCGGAAGAGTTCAAATTCATGATAACTGAATAAGATTCCAAACAGAGAATCATGCCAGAAGTGGCCTAAGGGCCATAGGAGTGGCCTAAAACCTACATAATCGCTGAATCTCAAGGCACTAACCATGCTCTCCTGGCCGTCGATCCTCTAACTAACAGATACGGATCCTACTGGCCTCGTAACAAACTTGATTCGAATTCGTTTCGAATCTCAACAGCTTTCAGACCCCCCTCCCCTCGCAACGCGTCCAAGGAATCAGGTGATCGCCTATAAATACCACAGCCCTCAAATCTCTCAGGTACGCATGCATTCACCCGCTCTCATACTGAAAACCTCCATTGAATCTCCATCAGAGCTCGGAGCTCTCGAGAGAACACCTATCTAGGGAAACTCTTCTGCGAGAGTCTTCTTCTCATATCTGCTTGCTGTGAATCTCCATTGACTTGGGCGTCGGAGGGTCCTCCATAGAGGGCAACCCCCAAACACCCTCTGCATGCAGACTGTCTTGCAGGTTCCACCCCGGGCGACGAGACCGACGTCCGGACCTGAAGCCAGAGCACACCCGAGTCGGAGAACGAATTTCCGTGGCAATGCTACCCTACAAGACATGACATTGACATAAATTTGGAAAGTTCTGCTTGCCTTCTATTGTGCAACATTTGAACGTAATAAATGTTTTTTTTATGTTTTTATAATTAATATTTGCATCAAATATAATAGGTGATTGTATGCTCACAATTTAGTAGAAGTTAAGATATTAAAAAGATAAAGATACTTAGTTAACATTATATTAGATATCTTAAGTGCAGATAAATTAGTTGAACATAGTACTGAAAGTCCATAAATAGCTTAAGATGTGCAATAAGAATAGCCATTATGAACATGAATAATTAACTTAGATGACAAAATAAAGAAGGTTTCCATAAAGATTTAATTGGGATAGTGTTTTAACTATATGGTGTCGTTAACCAACTTCAGCTTCCATTCCCTCCAATTTTTAAGGACTCTTAGAAGTAGGAGGAATCCTTAGCAGAAGAATTCAAATGTGGATCTATTGCTTTTCTTTATGGAACATAAAAAGTACAATGACAAAGACATAAGAAAGTTAGCGCGTGTGTGTGTCTATATAAATATATATATATATATATATATATATATATATATATATATATATATATATATATATATATATAAATAATACATTAAACTTAGCTATATTTAAATGTAGTTAAGCCTAAATCTCGTCAACTTTTTCATATTTGGATCCACATAATTTATGAATTAGTAACCTGACTCAGTTATAACCCAATTAAACCTGATCTGATTCGTACTTAAAGGCATATGGCTTAGGTGAGGGAGGAGGGTATTGAGTTTGAATTGATCGATTTAAATTTTGAGTTTGTTTCAATTTTTTTTTTCCGATCCGATCCATAAATCTTAATTATATAAATTATTTTTGTCAATCAAGTGAATTAATTCTCATTTAAATTAATTACTCTTTTCAATTTAACAACTAGATCTCTTCTCATCTATTTTTACTTAATTATATCTAATATTCATAATTTACTATTTATTTTGATGGTTTCTTATTATAATATCCTTAAATATACCAACAAATGTTTTAAAATCATAATTTATAAACTTAAGAATAATTATTTTCTTGAATAAAATTAAAAGATTTGAATGAAAATTAAAGTTTAATTGACTTTTTAAAGATTTTTTAATTTAAAACGAATTTATATTTAATTATTGATTATTAAATTTTATCTAGAAAAGAACACTTAGATGCTTAATATAAATGAAAATACAATCCATTCCAATCCTTTCTAAAACTAAATATTTTATGTTGGACACAAGTCGTACATAACCTTAAATTGGACCAAATAACTTATTGGATATAAAAAAATTTTCATGGCCTCAATTTTAGCCAGCAAATAAGTTTAATCTAAACCCAAAACATAGTCCGAAAATAGAGAGCCTCTCTAAATAGTATAAAAGTGTAATTGAGTTGACTAAGTAAACCAACTTCTCCTTATTGGATGATTGACTTAGCCACGGATCATTTAGGAATGACACTTTAAAGAATTAGGGAAACAAACTTTGAAAAGAAGAGGATAAGAAGGGAAGAAGAAATAATTCATACCCTTGGACACATCATGATTTCTAAAGAAAGTTTTAAGCATCTCAAATTAATGCATTGGAAGTCAAATATTGGATGGAATTGCATTGTGTCTATATTAAGTTTAATTCTAGATGACCGATATAAATATTTGGAATTTGAAGGATTGAAGAAATTTGTTATTTAGGATAGAAATGCTGATTACTACAATTTTTCATTGCATGCTTCATGCATAAGATAATATTTAAGCCTACATCTTTAAATTTTTGTGGCATCAGCAAATATATGCCAATGGTTGATGAAGCTCTAGTTTGTAAAGTAATATAGTTACAAAATCCATATGGATAATTTAAGAAACTAAGCAGTAGTTAAGAATTTAACACACTATGAAAGTAAACAAAATTTAGCATTGAAGGTTGAATAATTAGCATGGCTAAGTATGCAATTAATGCTATCTTTAAAAAAAAAAAAGGATCAAGCAATGGTTGAAATTATAACTTAAAATCCTTTTTGGTAATATATTTTTCTTTATTGACTCAATAAAATGCAGTAGTAGATACTTGGCTAGAGCAATGGAAGACAAAAAGTCACAAGCAAGACTATAAAATTTAGTATCCTTGAATCTCCTAATGCTAATTTAATGAACTAGAGAAAAGATATTATAATAGAAATTCAATGTCTTATATAAGAAATGCTTTAGTTAGATGAATGTAGGTTTCTCTCCCTCTTTATATATGTGTGTAGAGTTTGACTTGGCTATATTCTCATATAGCTAAGCTCTAATATAATTGTTTCTTCTACCGTTAGATCCATATAGATTATGGATTTGAGGCTTAGCCATATGCAAGTGTAGTCAAGTCCAATATTTTTCTTATATATATATATATAATCTTTTGCTGATTGGTCATTCAAATAATTATTATTATGAGAATGCCATTTTTGTCTAGCATTTTTGTTGAAGGTTCAGTAGGCGACCCTAAATAGATATGAAATTTTGAGGTTGGCCAAATATTGCCAATTTATTGAAAAAATTATGGTTAGATGATAAGGCATCTGGATGAAATTAATATTTAAAAATTTCAAATTGAATAGCAAAAGCAAATAAAGTAGTTTAATATTTTAGGCCTTACTTGGTCTATAAATAATGTGAATAAATCTAAATAGAACATATTTACCTTATTTTATTGCAAAATGCAACAGTTTCATATAAAAAAAGAAAGTAGATTAAAAGGTTCAAGGTAGCATGGGAGAAGATGTAAGAAGTTCAAATTAAGATTAATAGATAGATTGATATAAACTTGAAAGTCAATTCAACTTAAAAGCTTAAGCTAACAATTTTTTTGGCCCAACCATTCATACCAATTTTCTTACTAATTAATTAATGTACAACTAAACCTTACATATGATCCTCAATAATCTTTCTTTTCTATGTGTAAAACAATTTCAACTCTCTTTAGTCTACCTTCATCAAATCTATTTGTTCTTACGATAATAGAAACTGAGCACCTTGCTTAATTGTGCATCCTTGATATATCCAACAACCATCATGGTTTGAGTCCCACATGTTATTATTTTTCACAATAACTACTAATTAGAGTATTTTTATAGCTTTGAGAATATCCAGAATTATCCGCTATTGACTCAATATCACTTGCTTAGGAAGCATATAGAATAAATCCAAATTAAGAGAAGGCTTTGATATAGAAGTCAAAATCCAAGTTAGCTTGAAAGTTTAAATTATTGACTTTTAGGTCTAATTATCTTATATTAATAAAGCTTACCTCCCATTAATTATTCAATGTATGAATAAATCTTATGTATAATCATCAATAGGTGAAATTTCAAAGTAGCTATGCAACTTTTACCCATTTATTCCTCTTGACTTGGATAAAATCATTTCAATCAAACTTATTTAAGATTGAAAATAGGTTAAATGTTGATTGGATATAAGTATATCCATATTCATATCGAATCAAATATAGATATGGATATGGATTGTTCAAATATAAAAATTCATATCTATATTATTTTAATGAATATGGATATAAATTAATATTAAAAGTATAGATATAAGTTAGAAAAACTCTATCACTATCAAATTAAAGAGATCACCAAGTTCATTGTAAATTAAATTAATACTATTTATGTCTACTTATTTACTTTGAAGGTTCATAAGTGCTTAAGGCTATAAATGGATTAGGTTGAATCATAACCTGACTTGATCTTAACCTAATCTATACTTGAAGATATGTAGATTGAGTTGAGTTTAAAATTTGAACCTAATCTAAATTCTAAGTTAAGTTTGAGTCTTATATTTTTTCTATTCGATCCAAATGATCTGCCCTATATATCATCCAAGTTGAATTTGGATCAATAAAAAAGAATTAACCCAATCTAACTTAGATCTAATTTAGCTTGATCTATAAATTTAGATTATAAAAATCTTATTTTTTACTCTAATTATCATTTAAATTAATTTCTCTTTTCATCTTAATAAACATCTCCATTCATCTATTTTACTTACTTACATCTAAGTATTCATATTTCATTATCTATTTTGATAGATCCTTATTTATGATGCCTTCAAGTATATTAATTATATTCTAAAATTATAATTTATAAACTTTAGAATGATCAATGACTTCGATGGTATTTTTTGAACAAAAATTTAAGTTTAAGTAGGCACTTTTTGAACTTATTTAATTTTTAATGAATATATTTATTATTAATTATTAAATTTTAGCTATAAAACTATAACATGCTTTACTCAAATACAAATATGAGCATGATTCGGATTAAATATAGGTCATATTTGCCTCTAAACTGACCTGAATGTCCCATTGGATCTAAAATTCTTTTTACAGACCCAATTTAACCTAATTAGCAAGTGGATTGCATTTGGATCTAAAATCATGATCCAAATATGAAAACGAGTCAACTCATGATCAAATATGACTGGATTTGACTAATTTGCGATCCTATAAATAGAGCTAGCAAATTGTATTAACAGAATGAAAACAGATCTTATTAACTTTAAAGTATAATGACAAATGGATCAATCCAAACTTGGCACATTTATTAATTAAGTTAAAAATCGAAACCTGAATCTAACCTGTATATTATATGAATTATACGACATGATCCATGTAACCCATTTAACCTATATAACTTGTGTAACCCATATAACATGTATAAAATCTGCGTAATCTAAGTAACCTGTGTAATATTTTGAATATTAATTCACTTATAAAGTAATTATATATTAAAAATTATAACTAAAGCACAAACACAAATTTTTTTCATTAAAAAAAAAGAGATAAGCATAAAATCCTTACATAAGCATATAATCTTTATCATATAATAATAATTAATTAAAATAGCATTAACTTAAATAAATAGATCTGATAGGTCATATCCAGGTTGGTTGGTTGAGTTACATGAATTAATCCATTTAATAATCGAATCAATTTCGAATTAGCAGAATAATCCATGACCCAATTTGTTTATTAATCATATCAAATGGGTCAATCCAATTTAATCCAAACCCATTAATGCTCAACCTGAACCCATTAACTTTATGTCGAGTTCGAGTTGTGTTGTTCAAAATTGCCATCCCTACCTAAGTGCTATATATAGATTTGAATATTCGGATAGGATCGGATAATTATCTATCAACATCCATATTTTTTTTCGTTGACAAAAACATAAACAGAAATGGATGTTAGCGAGGTTCTCCATATCCATATCTAGGTAGATTCGGATATAAAAATAGATTTTAATGAATCGTATCCAATCTACTTTTACCTCTAAACTTATATCCCTGACCTTAAAATATATTTGTGTGACGAATAAGTTTTTTATTTTCACGCAAAGGCAATTGAAACACAAAATAATTGTTTATTGAATAAAAAAAAATCATATAAGGTAATAGATGTAAGCAACTTCTTAGTCAAGCCCTGTGGCTTAATTTAGTTTGCAGATAAAGGGTGAGATAAAATAACTATCTTGCTTCCCCCCACCCCACCCCCCATGCAAAATTAACCAAATCATAATGAGGAACCATTGATCAATAATAACTCAATCAAGCTAGGGATTATAAGGTATTAGTGGTTCCATATGATCTTCAAATTTGATTTATCCCCTTATTTTATCTTCGTTGATTAGCAAAAAGACCAAAATAACCATTTATAAAAAAAAGTAATTAAATATCAAAAATATACTTACCTTTTTATCAAAAAAAACAATAGCGACATAGTTGACCAAATAAGGATTAAAAACATTAATTTCAAATATTAGTTTTGTGTTATCCGACCTCATCCCTTGTTATTCTAGTACTAGTTCGATTGATTAGATACGACAATAAATTATTTCCAAAAGTTTATTGATCTTTCAAACTAGATCTTTGAGTCCTCTTTGATTAGGTTATTTCCAAGCTTCAAAGCAAAGCTTGATTTTATTTAAAAAAAGATAAAATATATAATTTTCAAATATCTATAAGCTATCTTTCCAACCTATGGTAGTCTCAACATATGTTAAAATCATTGAGCCCACTTAGAGTGCCATGTATATTTGAATGATCGTCACGTGTTTCGTCTTGGATATGAACAACTATCTCTTGTATCTATGATCTATATGTCTGGCATCTAATAAATCTTTTATATTTCTTAAGTATATCACAACCATCTATATCTAAACTATAATACATGATAGCTATCTAAATATGCACCATCCTTTATGGTACAAAGCTTATACTGTAGAGGATTCGTGCCCTAAAGTCTTCTTACATCAATGGTAGGTGTTGGGGGGTAAAATCGTCATTGCAATGATATCCGTGCAAGACGGCTAAGGCTGACCCCCTCCTACCGTCTCCTTCGGGCTTCCGTAGCTCGGCCTCTTCCGGGCTTCCCTAGCTCGGCCTCTTCCGGGCTTCCCTAGCTCGGCCTCTTTCGGGCTTCCCTAGCTCGGCCTCCTCCGGGCTTCCGTAGCTCGGCCTCTTCCGGGCTTCCCTAGCTCGGCCTCTTCCGGGCTTCCTAGCTCGGCCTCTTCCGGGCTTTCGTAGCCTCCTCCGGGCCTCCGTAGCTCGGCCTCTTCCGGGCTTCCCTAGCTCGGCCTCCTCCGGGCCTCCGTAGCTCGGCCTCTTCCGGGCTTCCCTAGCTCGGCCTCCCGGGCTTCCGTAGCTCGGCCTCTTCCGGGCTTCCCTAGCTCGGCCTCTTCCGGGCTTCCGTAGCTCGGCCTCTTCCGGGCTTCCGTAGCTCGGCCTCTTCCGGGCTTCCCTAGCTCGGCCGCTTCCGGGCTTCCCTAGCTCGGCATCCTCCGGGCCTCCCTAGCTCGGCCTCTTCCGGGCTTCCGTAGCTCGGCCTCTTCCGGGCTTCCCTAGCTCGGTCGCTTCCGGGCCTCCGTAGCTCGGCCTCTCCGGGCTTCCCTAGCTCGGCCTCTTCCGGCTTCCGCAGCTCGGCCTCCTCCGGGCTTCCATAGCTCGGCCTCTTCCGGGCTTCCCTAGCTCGGCCTCCTCCGGGCTTCCGTAGCTCGGCTTCTTCCGGGCTTCCGTAGCCTGCTGCTACCTAGCGATCCACGCCCGACGTTACCTCCGCGGAACCTGACGCGGGAGAGCTCAAGCTACCCGAGCAGCACCTTGAGCAGGGAATCATGTTAAGACGTGGCCTAAGACCTATTGTAACCGCCCCAAGGTCTGCTCACCCAGATCCCAAGACATCAAGGAGCTCTCTCAGCCGTCGATCCCTTAACAGACAAGGCGTGGATTCTAACGGCCCCACAACGGCCTGATTCTGTCTACCCCCGTATCGTAACAACCTCAGTACCTTCCAGAAGATGCTCAAGTCCCCAGGTGACAGTCTATAAATATCAGATTGGCAGATTCCCTCAGGTACGCGACTCTTGACGCACAAAAACTCTGGAGTCATTCCTCTCTCCCGGCAGCTCGTCGGTGCTCTGCCCCTACCAGAGCCTCCGATTGGCCGCCCCCTGGAGAGGTCTCCCGGAGAGATCCACCTCCCCATTGTCTGGTTGATCGCCGATTCCTTCCTCACTGACTTGAGCGTCGGAGGGCCTTCCGGAGGACCACCCCTGGCGTCCCTCCGCGTGTGGGCTTCCTGTTTTGCAGGTCCGCCACACCCCACTCCCTGAGGATCGACCGCGCCCGAGTCGGAGGACGGATCCCAGCGGCAACAGATTGGCGCTAGAAGAAGGGCCTCAAGTCCCATTAAAACTTGAAAAAAGGAGACAAGGATCTCAACCCGGAGAAGAACCTCTCTGATGGCCAACCGGAAGAGAGCAACCTCTGATGCCCAAGGTCAGGTCGCCTCCCAGAGGCCTGATCCGACTGGCGCCACAGCGCCACAACCCCCACCTGTCGAGACTCCGTCGCCGCCTACCATTCCGGTGACCCAGGACCAGTTTGCTACGCTGGTCCAGCAAGTCCAGGCTCTTACTCACCTGGTCAGGAGCGCCTTGCAGCTCCCCTGCTTCGCATCCTCAGAGGGAGGCGACTTCTTCTTCGCCGGCGACCTCCGCCTCTGATCCGTGAATCGGCGGATCCCCCACATCGCCCCAGGGGGAACAAACCGATCCCACGGGGCGGTCATGATCGAGATCCTCTCAGATCTCGGCGAACCCGCTCCCTCTCCCGGCGACGTCTCACCATGGTTCGACGCCATCCTTGCGGTCCTCGCCCAGCTCCTCTCGCCGGCGAGGAGGAGATCCGCCGCCAGATCCAGGAGATGCGCCAGGAGCTGGACGCCGCCAAGCAGACCCATCTGCCCCAGCCCAAGGCGGAGCTGGGTATCCCTTTCTCTAAGGGGATCATGGAGGAAGTGATTCCCTCCCATGTTAAGCTGCCAGCCGTCGAACCCTACCACGGCTCCACCGATCCGGATGACCATCTCAGTAGCTTCCGGTCGATAATGATGTTCCACGGAGCATCTGATGCGGTCCTCTGCCGAGCCTTCCCATCCACCCTCAGAGGATCCGCCCGAACCTGGTTCAACGCCTTGAAGCCAGGTTCCATCGATTCATTTGACGAGCTGAGCCACCTTTTATTGGCCAGTTCGTCAGCAGCCGCCGCCACCGGCGGAGATCCGACTCCCTCTCCGAAGTCAAACAAAGAGAGGGGGAGTCCTTGAGGAATTATCTTGGCCGCTTCAACAAGGCCATGTTAGAGGTGGACCACCTTAATCATGAGGTGGCTATGTCCGCCCTAGCGGGGGGTGTCTCGAAGGAGAGTGACTTCTACCTGGCAATGGAGGTCAGCTACCCCCCGTGTCTCTCTGATATGATGGCCCTTGCGGATAAGTACGCTAGGGTCGAGGAGTCGCGGAGAGTTGCCCGCGTTGAGCAAGCCAAGAAGAAGGAACCTAAGCTCCTCGACAGGCACCGTCCCATCCGTCGGCCGAGTGCCTCGCCGCCAAAGGGTCCCTCCGCCGCCGCCAAGGAATCGCTCCCGGAGTCCCCCCAGGCGATTTGATCGCTACACTCCGTTGACTGCGCCCCGAGCGCAAATCCTCATGGAGATAGAGCGCCAGCTTCCCCGACCAGTACCTCTCCGAGGGAACCCGACCCGGAGAGATCCCGCCAAGTACTGCCGCTACCATAGGGAGCCCGGTCACGACACTGAGGAGTGCTGGCAGCTGAAGAACGAAATCGAGAGACTGATCCGGCGGGGACGGCTGGACCAGTTCAGGAGGGCGCCTGAGCACAGCAACAAGGAGGTAATCGCCAGCCCGAGCTCCCGCAACTCCCTCCTCCACCGAATCCGCCGTGGTTGGCCGTATCAACATGATTGAGGAGGCCGGCGGATCAAGCTCCAGGGGCGACGGTGACGCACCGGTGCCGAAGAAGGCACGCACAGGCGAACTTTCCTTTTCTGATGATGATCTTCTTGGGATACAGCTCCCCCACGATGACGCACTTGTTGTATCCCTTAACTTGAACAATTATGATGTAAGCCGAATCCTCGTCGATAGTGGAAGTTCGGTAAACGTTTTGTACCTCGGTGTGTTTGCCAGGATGAAATTGCTCATGGAAAACCTTCGAGCCGTGGATTCCGCCCTGATGGGATTCACCGGCGACGTCATCATCCCAGAAGGAATCGTCACCCTGACGGTCCGCGCGGGAACCTGGCCCCTCGTGACCATTGTACAGACCGATTTCCTAGTGACCGACCTCAGGTCCCCATACAACGCCATATTCGGCAGGCCCGGCTTGATGTCCCTTAAGGCGGTTGTCTCTATCCCACATCTGTCTATGAAGTTCCCCACCGAGCGAGGAGTTGGAGTGGTTCGGGAAGTCAGGCCATGGCTCGGCAATGTTTCGTCACGCCTTCATCCAGGATTCCCGAGGTTGACGGGCTAGACGCTCGCGAAGACTTCGCCGAACAACGGGGAGAACCGGCGGAAGAACTGGAAGAAGTACCGCTAGACGAAGCTCGGCCCGACCGAACCATAAGGATCGGGTCGCTACTCGAAGGAGAGCCTCGTCGCGAGCTGATCAGATTCCTCCAAAGCAATGCGGACATCTTCGCCTGGACCGCCTCCGACATGCCAGGGATTAACCCCGAGGTCCTCGTCCATCGTCTCAATGTGGACGAGATGCACAGGCCTGTTAAGCAGAAGAAGAGGAGCTTCGCCCCAGAGCGACAGAGAGCCATGAAGAAGAGGTCGACAAACTCATAAAGGCCAAGCTTCGTCCGAGAGGTAAATTATCCGAACTGGCTGTCAAATGTTGTCATGGTGAAAAAGTCGCGGCAAATGGAGGATCTGCATCGACTTCACCGACCTCAACAAAGCCTGCCCGAAGGACAGCTTCCCCTCCCTCGGATCGATCAGCTCGTGGATGCCACCTCAGGCCATCAGATGCTGTCCTTCATGGACGCGTACTCCGGTTATAATCAGATCCGGATGGCCCCCGAAGATGAAGAAAAGACCGCCTTCATAACCAACCGAGGTACCTATTGTTATCATGTTATGCCTTTTGGTCTTAAAAATGCAGGGGCGACCTACCAGCGGCTGGTCAACAAAGTGTTCAAGGAACAAATCGGCCGGAACATGGAGGTGTACGTGGACGACATGCTAGTCAAAAGCAAGGAGGCATCACAGCATATTGAAGACCTCACGGAGAGCTTTGCGACGTTGCGCAGATATGGGATGAAACTCAACCCGACCAAGTGCGCCTTCGGCGTCAATTCGGGGAAGTTCCTTGGCTTCATGGTCTCCCATCGAGGCATCGAAGCTAACCCCAGAAGATCCAAGCTCTCCAACAAATGGCGCCCCCTACATCCATAAAGAAGTCCAGCGCCTAACCGGGAGGATAGCGGCCCTTAACCGCTTTGTGGCACGATCGGCCGAGAGATGCCTCCCCTTCTTCAAAACTCTCCGGTCGGCCAAGAATTTCCATGGACTCCCGAATGCCAAAGGTCGTTCCAAGACCTTAAGAAGTACCTCGGCTCACCCCCGCTCCTCAGTAGCCCGATCCAGGGAGACTCTATTTCTGTACCTGGCCGTTTCGGAGGGCGCGGTTGCTCGGTGCTGATCAAGGTAGAAGGCAAGATCCAGAAGCCGATCTATTATGTGAGTAGGCTGCTCCGCGATGCGGAGACAAGGTACACCAGGATTGAGAAAATGGTGATGGCTTTGATCACCTCAGTCCGAAAGCTACGGCCTTATTTTCAAGCACACTCAGTGACGGTCCTCACCGATCAACCCATCAAGGCGGTGGTCCACCGTCCAGAAACATCGGGGAGAATGACCAAATGGGCCGTCGAACTAAGCGAGCATGACATACGCTTTCAACCTCGCCCGGCCATCAAAGCCCAAGTGCTGGCCGATTTCCTCCTCGAGTGTACCATCCCGGAAGACGGCTCTACCCCAGAAAATCTCGAAGGACCAAAGCCTGAAGCTCGGTGGCTCCTTCACGTCGATGGGTCGTCCAATGCCCATCGCTCTGGTGCGGGTCTGGTCCTCACCAGCCCAGAGGGAATGATCTTCGAATATGGCGTCCGATTCTCCTTCCCGGCTTCCAATAACGAAGCCGAGTACGAGGCCCTGTTAGCTGGTCTCCGGATGCCCGCAACCTGAAGGTGGGAAAGCTTAACGCCTTCACCGACTCTCAGCTGGTGGCCGGCCATGTGCGGGGAGAGTTCGAAGCCCGAGAACCGAACATGATCCGATATCTCCAAGAGGTGCGCGGCCTACTTCCCCACTTTGCCGAGTTTGAAATTATTCAGATTCCTAGATCGGAAACGCCCGTGCCGACCTACTCTCCCGATTGGCCACCGCGGAGACGATGGATGCTGAACAAAAATTCCATCTGGAGACTCTGGAAAAGCCGAGTATCACGGAAGCCGATCGGGTGATGCAAATTGATGCCGAACCATCCTGGTTCGACCCTATCCTCAGCTACCTCAAAGAAGGGTCGCTCCCCCCGACCGAAGAAAGGCCAGGAAATTGAAGCTGCAAGCGACCCACTATGTACTGATTGACAGCCAACTTTACAAGCGGTCTTTTTCTATGCCACTGCTCAGATGCCTCCGCCCACCCGAGGCGGATTATGCTCTGCGAGAAGTACATGAAGGGATTTGCGGCAACCATCTGGGAAGCCGGTCCCTATGCCACAAGGTGCTGCGGCAAGGCTATTACTGGCCGACCATGCAGAAAGACGCGGACGACCTAGTCCGAGCCTGTGACGCCTGCCAAGACATTCGAGCATCCAGAGGCTCCCCTCTGCCGAGCTAGTTTCTATATCCTCCGCCTGGCCCTTTGCCAAGTGGGGGATGGACATTCTCGGCCCGTTCCCGCTGGCAACGGGACAGCGGAAATTCTTATTTGTCGCCATTGACTACTTCACCAAGTGGGTTGAAGCAGAAGCAGTTGCGCAAATCACCGAAGCACGGGCCAGAGACTTTGTATGGAGGTCCATCGTCTGCCGGTTCGGCCTCCCCCACACCATAATCACCGATAACGGTAAGCAGTTCGACAATTCCAAGTTCCGCCAATTCTGCGAGGAACACGGAGTCCGCCACCACCTTACTTCGGTCGGGCACCCACAAGCCAACGGAGCGGCCAAAGTGACCAACAGAACTCTCCTCCAAGGAATCAAAGCTCGCCTCTCCAGAGCCCAAGGCAGGTGGGCGGATGAGCTACACCATGTCTTATGGGCCTATCACACCACCCCGAGAATTCCAACGGGCGAGACTCCATTTCGAATGGCTTTTGGCACGGAGGCCGTCATCCCTGTGGAAATAGGCCTCCCGTCTTTGCGGGTGGAGAGTTATTCAGAGGAAGCCAGCAACGAGCAACTCCGCACCAACCTCGACTTGGTGGAGGAAGTCAGAGAGAAGGCCCGAATCAGGACGACTGCTTATCAACAGAGGGTAGCTCGGTACCATGCCTCCAGAGTCAAGGGGAAGACCTTCCTACCCGGCGACCTCGTCCTCCGAAAAGCTTCTGTATCCAAACCGCTGGAGCAAGGAAAGCTGGCGCCGAACTGGGAAGGCCCGTACCAAATCACGGAGATCATTGGGCCGGGAACCTACAAGCTGCAGGATCTCGATGGGAAATCCGTCCCCCGAACGTGGAACTCGGACAACCTCCGCAAATACTATCAATAGGGTATGTCCTTTATGCTTCGCCAGTTATCTATTTTCCCGCAACTTGTTGTGTGAATCGATTATGCACCATATTGCCATAAATCGTAAAAGGAAATAGATACTGCTTACCAATCCTCGGTACAACCGAGTTATCTGCTTGAACAGGAAATCTCCGAACCTCGGCAGGGCCGAGCAACAATCTTCGAACCTTGGCAGGGCCAAGTAAAACAAATCTCCGAACCTTGGCAGGGCCAAGTAAACAAATCTCCGAACCTTGGCAGGGCCAAGTAAAACAAAATCTCCGAACCTTGGCAGGGCCAAGTAAAACAAAGTCTCCGAACCTCGGCAGGGCCGAGCAACAAATCTCCGAACCTTGGCAGGGCCAAGTAAAACAAAATCTCCGAACCTTGGCAGGGCCAAGTAAAACAAAGTCTCCGAACCTTGGCAGGGCCAAGTAAACAAAATCTCCGAACCTTGGCAGGGCCAAGTAAAACAAAGTCTCCGAACCTTGGCAGGGCCAAGTAAAACAAATCTCCGAACCTTGGCAGGGCCAAGTAAAACAAAGTCTCCGAACCTCGGCAGGGCCGAGCAACAAATCTCCGAACCTTGGCAGGGCCAAGTAAAACAAAGTCTCCGAACCTCGGCAGGGCCGAGCAACAAATCTCTGAACCTTGGCAGGGCCAAGTAAAACAAAGTCTCCGAACCTTGGCAGGGCCAAGTAAAACAAAGTCTCCGAACCTCGGCCGAGCAACAAACCTCCGAACCTTGGCAGGCCCAAGTAAAACAAAGTCTCCGAACCTTGGCAGGGCCAAGTAAAACAAAGTCTCCGAACCTCGGCACGGCCGAGCAACAAATCTCCGAACCTTAGCAGGGCCAAGTAAAACAAAGTCTCCGAATCTCGGCAGGGCCGAGCGACAAATCTCCGAACCTTGGCAGGGCCAAGTAAAACAAAGTCCCCGAACCTCGGCGGGACCGAGCGATAAATCCCCCGAGCCACGACAAGGCAAGGTAAAGCCATTCGGGTTGAGACCCCGGCGAAAGGCTAAGCCTACAAGCCTCGACCAAAGCCGAGCGCCCCCAAATAGTCCCCGAAGGACTTTACCCGGTTCGAAAACGGGCGATAAACGAAAACCATCGGCACGCGAAAAAATGCCACCATCGGCAGAATTCCCCCAAGAGGCTATAAAGCCTCCCATAACCAGCCAAGGGCCCCAGATTGGGCCAGGAAATCTCTCTAGCTGTAGAGAGCCTTTGGGCGACCCCCCTGTAAACTCGTCACGCGGCATATCGCGATTAATGCGCGGGACAATAGGACCAGGCCAACACTCAAGTCCGTCAAAGCACATCAAAGTAATCGTTCTCCAAAAAAAGGAAAAGGACTTCGCAAGGATCTTTCATTCATGGAAAGAGGAGGATTACAGAAAGATTGCAAAAAAGCAAAACAGGCAGAGCCCCTGGAGTCAGTCGCCCCCAGAGGCCAGCAACTCCTCCAGGAGTGCAGTCAGATCGGCCACCTGCTGCGAAGCGACCGAATCTCCTCCTCCTGCCGATCCATCACCCGACGTGAGGCCTCCGCCTCCCGGACTGAAACATCCAAGAACTCCTCGGCGGTCCTAGCAAGCGCTCATTGATTGCAAGGCCCGACGCAAGGGTCAGCCCATCGACGGTCACGGGATACCCTCTCTCCGAGTATGGCGGCTGCTAACCGAGGAGTACGAGTCAGTTGACGATCGCGCTGGAGAGTCCATTTTTTAGAGCTCAAGCTGAGGGATGACAGTCCAATCCCCCTCGGTCATATTTATACCCGCCAGGCAGGTATCCCGATCGGCCGCGCCGCAAGCGCCGACCCACGAAAGTGTGCCACGTATCGACATTCTAGTGCGCGAGGAATCCAAAGAGTCGCGCCCTAATCCCGAGTAAGATCGATAAGCGAGAACAGATTGTCCGGAGGTTCCCCAGGCGAACACTTTCCGATCTGTCGCCCCCTGCATTAAATGCACTTGGCGCTTCCCCAGGCTACTTAATACGCCCCTCTTCCTCGGAAAATGGGGAAGTTCGTCGCTCGGGCGATAAATTACCCCCTCGAAAAGAGCAGCATCGCCGGTAAAGGCGTAACAACACGCCGGCCGTTCCGCTCGAGCGCCCCCTCTATTGAGCGCCGCGCGGACCTAACGCCGTAGCCTGCAGCGGCAACTGATCCGCTCCCTCCGAGCTACCAATTCTCCGAACCTCGGCAGGGCCGAGCTACCAATTCTCCGAACCTCGGCAGGGCCGAGCTACCAGTTCTCCGAACCTCGGTAGGGCCGAGCTACCATTCTCCGAACCTCGGCAGGGCCGAGCTACCATTCTCCGAACCTCGGCAGGGCCGAGCTACCAATTCTCCGAACCTCGGCAGGGCCAAGTAAAGTGTCCTCCAAACCTCGACAAGGTCGAGGCGAACACCTTCGAAGTTTGACTAACTCGGGCGACAAGTTCCCCGAGCCATAATAAGGGAAGGTGCAAACTCCCCGAACTTCGGCCAAAGCCGACTCGCGACACTCCGAGCTCCGATAAAAGCGGAGCACAAATACCAGACTCCTGACCTAAGCAAGGAGCGTGTTTCGCCGAACGATCTCTGCACCGCCGCATGCGAACCTCGATTAGTTCGGGCGACATAAGATCCTCGCCTAAGGGCGAGCGGGACACCTCTATGACCCGCAAACAACAAATAATGATAGGCTCGGCACAAGAAAAGACAGAGATGAGAAACAGGGTATAACTCTCTTTATTGCCAGTCGTGATAAATTACAAATGCTCACAGGCGTTACAAGAGCATTGAAATGCATAAAACCAAGGCAAAAGCAAAACTCGGGCAACTGCTCCAAGGCAGGCCTAGACAACTGCGATGTTCCAACATCCGGATCGAGAAATCATGCAAACCACGAAACAGCCAATCCACCTGGGCAGGATGAATTAAAGACCCAGGGGGAGGCATGGCCCGCGGATGCTGATTCTGAGGATCCGAAAGGCCCAACCCACTCCCCTAGGAGGGAGTGCTGGATCGCGGGCCGCCACCCAGTCGAGGGAACCGGGGACCATCCGAACCCGGTTGCTCCCATCTTCTCCCTCCGTGGCAAGGATTCCCTCAGGGAAGGCGCGGGAACCTAAGCCAGCGAAAGAGGGAGAGCCTGCGCGTGCTACGGAGGTGTCCATACACCTCCTGACCTGCATCTCCGAGCAGGAGCCGCAGAGATCACAACGGAAACGCGTATGTGCGCTCTCCATATGATCTCTGCCCCTCTATGTGCGCTCTCCATATGATCTCCGAGACTCGCCCCCTAAGGATGAGCCGTTCTTCAGTTGCTCCCCGGTCGTCCAGCCAGCCGGCGGCAAGGAGCCCATGAAAGGAAAAGTCGATCCTTCCACTCGTAGCAACAAAGAAATGAGCGTGGTAGAAGTTCCAAACAAGAAAACTTTGGGGATAACCAGATGAGACCCCTCTTTTCCCTTTTTATAGGCAGGAAAGACTCGGGACGGGCCATCAGAGCTGAGAGTCCCGAGATTCAAACACCTGTCCCATGCCTCCACATGGCCCCTCAGGATAAACGCAGCGCCCCACTACGCGCCGAGCCCACCGCCTGAACCAGGACGTGTACGAAGATCCCCGTCTGATCCCGAATCGCGTTCATTGAATGCCAAAAATCGCCCACTGACACTTCGAAAACCGACAAACCCAGAAAATCGTCCTTCGAGAATAGTACCCTCCAGTGATAGGCGGTTGCGTGCGCATCACGACGGGGTCTGCATGGGAAAGAGCACCTTCCGGAAAGCTCCGATACGGCTTTATGTCCTCCGCTGTGCCATATCACCGTTTCGGGTAAAGCAAAAACCAAGTTGCCTGCGGGATAGTAGGGCGCTGGCAGGGTGGCAGGAAGCACGCAGACCTATTTTATCCGTCGGCCCTAGCCGACCTATTTTTGCCTGTCGGCCCCAGCCGACCTATTCCTTCTGTCGGCCCTAGCCGACCTATTTCTTCTGTCGGCCCCAGCCGATCTATTCTGCTCGACGGTCTTGGCCGACCCATTTTAGCTGTCGGCCCAAGCTAAAAATCCCGAGGTTCGAACACCAGCCCCACGCCTCCACGTGGCTCTTCAAAATGGACGCAGCGCCCCACTGCGCGCCAGGCCCGCCACCAGACTAACAACATGTACGGAGATCTCCCCCTGATCCCGGATCGCTGTCATTTAATACGGGTGATCGCCAGCCAACACCTCGAAACTGGCGAATCCAGAGTATCGTCCTTCGGACGCGACGTCCGCCAATAGCAGGCGATTGCGTGCGCGGCGAAATGGCCAGCGCGAGAAAAAAAGCTCCTTCTGGGAAGCTCTGACACAGCTTTATCCCTCCCACCGTGCCGTATCGTCGATTCTGGTGAAATCGAAACCGAATCTCCTGCGGAGCAGCAGGATGTTGACAGAATGGCAAGGAGCGCAAAAACCCATTTATCCGTCGGTCCAAACCGACCTATTTTATCCGTCGGTCCAAACTGACCTATTTTGTCTGTCGGCCCTAGCCGACCCATTTCGTATATCGGCCCTAGCCGATCTACTTTGCCTGTCGGCTTTGGCCGACCAACTTTGTTTGTCGGTCCAAACCGACCCCTTTTTATCCGTCGGCCCTAGCCGACCTACTCCTTCTGTCGGTCCAACTGACCTATTTCGTCCGTCGGCCCCAGCCGACCTATTTTCATCCGTTGGCCCTAGCCGACCTACTCCTTCTGTCGGCCCACGCCGACCTATTTCGTCCGTCGGCCCTAGCCGACCTAATTGCCTTGGCCGACCAACTTTGTCTGTCGGTCCAGACCGACCTATTTTCGTCCGTCGGCCCCAGCCGACCTATTTTCATCCGTCAGCCCTAGCCGACCTACTCCTTCTGTCGGCCCACGCCGACCTATTTTCGTCCGTCGGCCCCAGCCGACCTATTTTCATCCGTCGGCCCTAGCCGACCTACTCCTTCTGTCGGCCCACGCCGACCTATTTTCGTCCGTTGGCCCCAGCCGACCTATTTTCATCCGTCGGCCCAGCCGACCTACTCCTTCTGTCGGCCACGCCGACCTATTTTCGTCCGTCGGCCCCAGCCGACCTATTTCATCCGTCGGCCCTAGCCGACCTACTCCTTCTGTCGGCCCACACCGACCTATTTTCGTCCGTCGGTCCAGCCGACCTATTTCATCCGTCGGCCCTAGCCGACCTACTCCTTCTGTCGGCCCACGCCGACCTATTTTCGTCCGTCGGCCCCCAGCCGACCTATTTTCATCCGTCGGCCCTAGCCGACCTACTCCTTCTGTCGGCCCACCGACCTATTTTCGTCCGTCGGCCCCAGCCAACCTATTTTCATCCGTCGGCCCTAGCCGACCTACTCCTTCTGTCGGCCCACGCCGACCTATTTTCGTCCGTCGGCCCTAGCCGACCTAATTTGCCTTGGCCGACCACTTGTCTGTCGGTCCAAACCGACCTATTTTACCTATCGACCCGAGCCAATACATTTTCCTGGTCTCGAATTAAGGATGGCCCAAGGATATCGACGAGCCATGGGTCGTTCACAATCAAGGCAACACTACACAATGGCGAAGTCACGCAAGAAAGACATCAGATAAAAAACAGAAAATCCCTTTGCTATGAAACGTCAAACAAATGTCTAAAAGGGGGGGAAATACAAGAGCGGCTCCTAAGAACCAGAAGCCCCACCGGCTTTAGAAAACACCCTCGGTCACGTCTGCAGGAGCACGGCTAGATTCACCCTTCTCCCAATATTTCCGCCCCTTCCATGACAGTTTGCGACTGTCCCTCGGAGGCTACGGCTTCGCTGGGACCGGGGGCGCTGTTGAGAAATTATTGAAACATAATTGCCCAACTTATTGATTTTGATGATTTCCAAAAGACATTACTTTACTTTCTAAAAGGCTATGAACATGTTAAGTCAATCAATGAAATATTCTTATATGAGCAATTTCAAATTGGAAACTATGAACTGTTAATGTGTAATGAGTTTTTTGAATCAATTGAAATATGTTTCAGTGAGCTATACTTATGAATTCAAAAATGATTTCTATACCACTCTTTTAAAGATCAATGAATTAATGAAAATGCTTTGAAATTGAGCATTACTGTTAAATCAACATTATTCAAGTCATATTTATATTTCAAAATTGGTTGGGATGATTTTCAAAGCAAATCAGAATGTTTCTGATTTTTGTATCAGTCCCGAGCCGACTCGAGAGTTTCCGAGTCGACTCCTGTGTTATCTGATTTTTAATGTTGTCTCGAGTCGACACTTGAGTTTTCAAGAGTCGACCCCTGAACCTTCTCGAGCCGACTCATGGACTGTGCGAGCCGACTCGACTCAGACGGCAGAAAGACTCATTTTTGAGTGCCTCTCGAGTCGACTCCCAGTTCTTCGCGAGTCGACCCCTGAAAGTCAGAGTCGACTCCCAGATTTTCGCGAGTCGACCCCTGAAAGACTCACTTTTTGGTGCGTTTCTGGATTCGCGTGTTCGAGCCGACTCGCACAGTACTCGAGCCGACTCCACGGAATCTGGGCGATAATTTTTGAATTGACACATCAGCACCAACGGTAATATTTTGAATCAACGGCTATATTTTACTGTGTCTAACGGCTATATCTTTTCAGGATCTATAAATAGAAGAGCCAGATTCAAATAGAAATATACAAGATAGAGGATTGAAAAAAAAGAGGATAGAAGAGCAAGAGAGAAAAATAGAGAGAGCCTATTGAATATCAAAAAAAAAAGGGAAAACTGAGAGTATTGTAGAATCATTTGATTCAAGGAGAGATTCAATCTTTGCATTTGAGAGAGAGATTCGTGTGCATCATTTAATCGACTCTCAAAGCTCAAGAGGAAGGCAAAAAGCAATCCAACGTGCAAAATCTTCAGCCATTCCCAAGTTCAAAAAGAGGCAACACATTCTCCAAAGCTTTTCAACGATTGAGGAATCTTGCTGAGGCATCGATTCAACTTTCAAGGAGAAAAGGGAGAAAGCCATCGCTGCAATCATCCGGAAAACCATCAGGCGTTTCTAACCCTAGTTTTTATTTATTCTTAAATTTGTATATCTGCTCAAGAAGGAGCATTTTTGTTACAAATACTTTGATTTCACTTGGTTACTGGTTCAATCAGTGGATTGAATCAGTGGAGGTAGGTTTACCTCGTTACAAGCCGGAGTGCTTGTGTTGGGTTCGTTGTGATCCCGTGAAAACAACGAGTCAGGTTTGTTGTTAGCCCGCAAAACAACGTGTAGGGTTTTGTGCTGGTAAGCCCGCAAAACCAGCTGGGTTCGTTGTGATCCCGGTGAAAACAACAAGTTGAGTTGTGATCTTGTAAAACAACTCAGCTGTAATCGTGTGATTATAGTGGACCCAAGTGATCCTTGGGAGTGGATGTAGGTGTTGGATACACCGAACCACTATAAAACTTTTGTGTTTGCCGTGTTCATTTTTCTCTACTCTATATCTCTTGTTAATTGCTGGATATTGTTTTAAGTTAATCTCTCTTGCATATATTGATAATACATCTATTGAAGTTAAAAAGGACTTAAATTTTTAAGAACCCCAATCACCCCCCCCCCCTCTTGGGTTGCCATCTGGGCCAACAATGGTATCAGAGCTTGTGCTCATTTAGAATTTGATCTCACGATCAAGGCTAAGATCCATATGGCAACACAAATTGGGTCAAGTTTTGCTGAAGGTCATTCTACGAATAGACCTCCACTTTTTAATGGCTCAAACTATTCTTATT
>UESW01001877.1:90074-336270 GCA_900491605.1 Calamus simplicifolius | reverse complement strand
AAGATATTGGAGCAGAAAGAGAGGGAGAGTGTTGTTGGTTTCATAAGCTTAAAAAATAATAAAATAAGATCTTATATATATATATATTCAATTTTTTACATATTTATTTTGGATTTTCTGTTGTTCTAATTTTTCGATTATCTTGGTCTCTTTCATTGCTCAAAAATCGTGTCTTAGCGTTAGTAAATCTCATAAAGCTTTAGGCATATCGGTGCTCATTGATTCCGTCATGGACCTTATTTCTTATGTGCATCATCCTTTAGTTGTTGATGATTTGTATGCAGTAAATTAAATTGAAAGAAAAAGTTCATAATTTAATAAAATAGATCTTAAAATACTTTTAAAAATCAATTCATTGAACGAAAAAAAGTTTTAGGAGTTGATTTCACTTAAACCTTAAACAATAGGATATTTGCTCTTTCTTCTAAACTATATATATATATATATATCAATTGATCCTCTAATTACAATTTAATTAATAATTAATTCCAATCATTTAAATTGGGTATTAAAAGTAATATAGAAGTAGTCACGTGGCTACTAAAGATATCGTTTGGTGCTAAAACTAAAACCAGATTTTTAAAACATTGACCTTGTCCCCAGTGGTAGTTGAAGGATTTTTCAATTTCTCTTTATTTTTATTTAGAATTTTTTTTATTTATTTGTTTATTCCTTGAATTCGTCCGACATTCCAACAGGCCTTTCCCAATCACTACTCCCAACCTCTATGAATTGTATTTGTATTTGGGGATTCAAAGTTGGCTGCTATAATGGACTCTCATGGCCCATACAAAATTCCAGCCAATCATGGAAGGTTAATTAGCGGAGTAGAAGAAAATGTCAAGAATGACGACTTTTGTAACTCCAATTTGAATAGAATTATAGAACCCTCTCGCGAATGGCTAGAAAGAGCCATAGAAATAAGAGTCCGGAAAGCATCAAAGGTCCATGACTCTGAATTGACATCGTTTATTAGGTGATTTTCTAATTATTGAGGCTTTCTTTTGAATACAATCATAGGACTTGATGACCGCACACAAAAATCTCTCCTCTGGGCTGGGTCATCTTGAAAGTTTTTCCTTTGATTTTTGGTGCGTAGGCATTCTCTTAAATTATTTTAGCCATTTTGCAAGAGCCTTCTCCTCATATCTGCTTGCTGTAAATCTTCACTGACTTGGGCATCGGAGGGTCTTTCATAGAAGGCCACCCCCGACACTCTCTGCGCGAGGACTATCTTGTAAGTTCCACTCGAACGAGAGATCGGCGTTCAGATCCGGAGTCGAACCGCACCCAAGTTAGAGAGTGGATTTTTGCAGCAACACAATCTATAATAAAAATTGATGTGGCTGGTCAGACCTCGTTAGGGTTAACGAAGAAAGTAACTGACGGAGCCCCCGCCTCAGCCTCCGAGCTCCTCCCTCGGCCTTGGACCCGACGTCCCCCCAGCCTCGGCCTCAGACCTCGGCGTCCCCTCGGCCTCGGCCTCGGACCTCGCATCCCCTTAGCCTCGGGCCTTAGCCCCTCTGGCGTCGGACCTCATGTTCCACCACCTTGTGTCATCTGATACACCCACGTGGCCCACTAACCACCTGCGGTGGCCACGTGACCACTACTTGTCTACAACAGCATGTGGCCACAACCCGTAACGGCGCACGCCTGACACGACTGGGCTTACTTGCCACCGGTGGACGGCCGACGAGTAAGACACCTCTAACAGCGGCACCTCGAAATCAACCACCTTCTGGAAGCGAGAAAAGGGACCCTCAGACAGCTATAAAAGCCCACACTCACAATGATTAGGGGGATCCGAACTCAAGCTCTCTAACTGTCCATTCTGATAGTTCTTTTCTTAGCTGTTCCCGAGTTGCTTACTTGAGCATCGGAGGGTCCCCACCGGTGCAACCAGTCTCTAGGGACTTCCTTGCAGGAGCTCTTCGAGGGGAAGGACCTCTATTTTCCGACATTGGAGAAAGGCGACTTGGCATCAACAGATTGACGGGCCAGGAAGGAGGGGTGAGAGAAAGAGAAAGTTACGAACCAGTCAGTTGCAGATTCTTCTCCCCCGAGTACTCAAGAAGATGGTGATGACACGAGCGCAGGAGGTTTCCACCAGCCATGCACGCTGGGATGCATTGCCCGGGGATTGACCTGTCGGAGGCTGGTCCCCTCGCTCCCCAGGCTAGCGTTCCCGCACTACCATCACCACCACCGTAGCAGCGGTAGCACCAAGATGATCGGATTGCTGCCCTCACTGTGCAGGTTCAGTTGCTGGTAGCGGCAGTCCAGGTCCTGCAACAGCAACCAGCCACCGTGCAGCGGCAGCCGGAGCCACTCTCAGTGGTCCCGGAGGTGGTTCAACCCAGCCAGCACTCCTCCCAAGGGAAATCTCCAGTCTAGAAGGTTCGTCGCCGCTGCGCTTCGCCCAGGCGTCATCACTAGGAAGCCTCTAAGAGGCCCCGTCTCCTTCTCACTATGCTAGTGCTTCTCCCAAGCGGCGGCATGGGAAGGAGGCGGAGTGCACCCATCTGCACCGCCGGCACTCCTCTCCATCCTCAGAATCTTCAAGGGAGGGGTCCTTTGATGGCCGGATAGCTCGCCAAGCCGAGCGCTGTCAAGATTAGTGCAACCAGCGGTTGGAGGAGCTCAGTCGCAGCATCACCAATCCACCGGGGATGGATTACGACAGCCGACCACCGCTGTCCCGCCGTATTATGGAGGAGCCAATCTCAACCCAGTTCCACCTCTCTCAGTTGGACCCGTACGACGGGACCACCGATCCCCTAGACCATCTGGAAAGCTACAAGGTTCTCATGCAGGTCCAAAGGGCAACTGACTCCTTGCTCTGTATCATCTTCCCCGCTACCTTAAGGAAGGCAGCCCGAGCTTGGTACTGCCGCTGCAGAGTATCAACTCCTTCCGTCAACTGGAGAGGGCCTTCTTGGCCCATTTTGACGCTTGCCAGAAGATTTCCCGAGTGGTGAATAGCTTGTTTTTCGTCCAGCAGAAGAGCGGCGAGTCCCTGCGGGATTTTGTCGCCCGATTCAAAGAGGTAGCCCTCGAGGTCTACAACCTCGAGGACTTTGTGGCCACTTTAGCCTTGAAGCAAGGGCTTCGCCCCTTCCGTTTTTCTTACTCCCTCGACAAGAAGCCGCCCAGCTCCTATGCCGAACTCCTGAGCTGGGCACAGAAGTACATCCGCGCCGATAAGGCTGACTCCTCTCGACGCGAGGCAGACGGGAGCTCAGCTAAGAAGCAGACTTGTCTCGAGCCTACTGAGGCTCACCTCAGGAGGCCCAAGCCTCCCTGCCGACCAGCCGACCATCCTCGGACTCTTGCTCCCAGAGACGGTCCGTTCACTCCCCTACTAGCCCCGATATCTCACATCTTGCTGAAGATCGAGGGCGAGCCGTATCCTCAACATCCTCCTTCGTTGAACCCGAAGACCCCCCGCAACAAAAATCTGTACTGCCGCTTCCACCGGGACCATGGCCATAGCACTGATAACTGTCGCCAACTGAAGAAGGTGATAGAGGAACTCATCCAGCGTGGCCACCTGGAAAAGTTTGTTCAGAGGGGCAACTCGGGTGCACCCGGTCCGTCGGCGCCCCTCCTCCAATGGCCAGCATCGACAATGGCCCGACCGAGAAGACGGTGGCGATGATCTCCTGGGGGGCAGGCAGCACATCCAAGAGGCCGCGGGGGAGGAGCTAGATTCTGTAATTTTCTTTTCTAAAAGGAATCTAAAGGGGGTAGTTAATAAGAATGATAATAGCGTCGTCGTATCTATGACGAGCGCTAAGCATCCTATAAAAAGAATTCTAGTTGATAGTGGGAGCTCTGTAGATGTTTTGAGTTATGATGCATTTGTTTGGATGAGCTTATCCCCTAGCTCTCTTCGGCCCATCGCCACACCCTTGATGGGTTTCACTGAAGATTCTGTGAGAGTTGAAGGGGAGATTACTCTCCCCGTCACGGCCAGGACTCCACCGTGTCAGAGCACGGTCTTCATGAACTTTCTGGTTGTCCGGGTTCTCCTAGCCTACAAAGCCATCCACAGGAGACCCAGTTTGAATCTTCTAGATGCCGTCGTCTCCACTAAAAGGCTGCTTGTGAGGTTTCCTACCAGTAAAGGAGTTGGAAAAATGCAGGGGAGCAGAGCCCGCTACCACTTTGCTACCTTATGGCCCCCAGCCCGTAGGGGGTGGTGTCTGCACCTGCACCAGAATCGCTCGACCCCCGTGACTTGGAGAGGAGAGGGAAGCCGGCTAAGCACCTGCTGACCTTTCCGCTGGGGGAGGACTCGGCGAGGATGATCCAAATCGGGGCCCTACTGGCAGCTCGCCGTTGAACGAGAGGAATGTGGTCCTTCGAGTCAATGGAGGGGGAGGACCACGAGGGGGGAGGAGACGGAGAGGCACAAAGCCTCGAGGAAGAGATCTGGTCCTCGGGAGAGGCGGAGGAAGGCCAAGATGGAGAAGATGACATTGGGGAAATCTAATGGAGGCTAGGAGTGGTCAGAAAGCTAACCTGGAGGGAAAAATAGCAAGAACAAGCTCTCGGAAAGAAGGCGAGGTTAGGGAGGCCAGAGGAAGAAGATGATTGCAGTGCAAATGGACAAGGCCCAGCTTTTCCTCTGACTTATTAGATTTCGAATCATCCCGCCTCACCTACTTGGGCCACACGGACTCCCGCTATAGGGATTTGCCTCGGCAGGTGCCCGACACGTGATACGCTCCATCTTCAGCCAATAGTAGGGCGACGCTGGCGTCAGCACCATGATGGCAATGATAATGGTGGCTTTTCGTAGGTTCTGAGGGGACGCCCCCGTTTCAAGGCAGATCTTCACAAATCTGATGGCCAGCAGGAATAGCGCCATTGCAAAGCCCAAGTCACCCACGCTAAGGCATCGTTGCACCTAGAGACACGTGCCCTTCTTCAGTTGGCGGCACGACGAGATCAACCACTTGAGTTTACACCCCTTTCGCCTTGCATGGGTGGGCCCGCTTCATCTCAGGGGCGAGGGGGCATCTGATGTGGCTGGTCAGACCTCGTTAGGGTTAATGGAGAAAGTAACTAATGGAGCCCCCACCTCAGCCTCCGGGCTCCCCCCTCAGCCTCGGACCTAGCATCCCCTCAGCCTCGTCCTCGGACCTCAGCATCCCTTTGGCCTCAGGCCTTAGCCCCCTGGCTTCGAACCTCATGTCCCACCACCTTGTGTCATCTAACACACCCACGTAGCACACTACCACCTGCAGCGGCCATGTGGCCCACTACTTATCTGCAACAGCGAGTGGCCACAACCCGTAACGGTGCACGCCTGACACGACTGGGCTTACCTGCCACCAATGGCATCGTACCTGGCAGGCGGCCGTCGAAGCAAGATACCTCTAATATGCTTAGTGTCGGTTGCAACCTATCACTGTCAGCCTAGCCACTCGTCCGCTACCGGACAGTGGCACCTCGAAATCAACCACCTTCTTGAAGCGAAAAAAGGAACCCTCGGACAGGTATAAAAGCCTACACTCACGACAATGAGGGGGATCCGAACTCAAGCTCTCTAACTGTCCATTATGATAGTTCTTTTCTTAGCTATTCCCGAGTTGCTTACTTGAGCATCGGAGGGTCCCCACGGTGCAACCAATCTCCGGGGACTTCCTTGCAGGAGCTCTTCGAGGAGAAGAACCTCTGTTTCCCAACATTGGAGAAAGGCGACTTGGCGTCAATAAAAATAAATTAAAAAATACTAATCAATATGATTTTAAGCTGAAACATTATTCAATTGTATCAAATTTAATCACAACTATCCTGTATAAGTCTTCATATTTTGGAAGTACTATGTCATCACTTCTTTATCAATATTATCAAAAATGTCCTCAATGTAAAGGGCGAAACAATCATTCGGCATCTTTTTTGTTTATTAGGAACTCCAAATATAGAATAGAACCCGTCTCACGAATGGCTAGAAAGAGCCATGGAATAGAGTTCGGAAAGCATCAAGGTCCATTACTCTGAATTGACATCATTTATTAGGTGATTTTCTAATCATAGGTGTTAGCAATATAGGATCTTCAATAAATAATTTGTTGCATAAAATTAAATATAAAATACTTACCTAATGCAAAATTCATCATAATAGTATTTCCTGATACAGAATTCATCATAATTGTATTTACCTCATCATAATAGTATATAGACTTGAGACTTGAATCTAATGGATTCTTGCTAACTTTGGAGAGAGGACTAATTATTTATATATATAACATTCAATTATATTTCCATCAAACACCAAATTAATGACTATAATTTCATTTAATACCAGAATTAATGGCTTAATGTTAATGGCTTAAACTTTTGGACTATTAACATCCAATTCGGTAGCCCTTCGTCTTCGCATGGGTGGCCCTTCGCCTTGCATATTAGGTTAGATCGAGAAAGAGCGCCCTTCGTCTTCACATCGAGATCGAGAAAAGAACGACTCTTCACTTTCATAATAATCAACATTAAAGGCATAACGTAAAGATTAATCTAAGCAGAAGCAAAATTAAATTTCATAATGTCATTCTTTCGATTGACTTTAACATAATAAATTACATAATAAGAGTTATTGTGGTCATACACATCTAAATTGCTCACGTTAGGTTATATAATTTATATATAAATAACTTAATGTTCGCTTAATTGTAGACACAGTAATTTTCTTGTTCAAAATAGTAAGTATATATAAGCATAAGAAACAAGAAATAATAAATAAAATCATAAACATATGAGCTCAAGAGTGTCACAACATCATCGTAATAAATCTTCAATTCATAACATCATCATAATCAATCTTCAATACAACCAAGACCCATTCTATGTACATGTTCTTAAAATGTTTTTGGTTGTAAACCTTTAGTTAAAGGATCTGCAATCATAAGATCCATTCTAATATGTTTAATGCACACTCTTTGTTTCTGGACCTCCTCTTTGACAGTAAAGTACTTTAATTCATATGTTTAGCACCTCTAGAATATTTGTCATTTTTGGAGAAGAAAACTACCACAGAATTATCACAATAAATTTGCAGTGGCTTGGTAATAGTGTCGACAACCCCAAGTCCTGAAATAAAGTTCCGTAGCCATAATGCATGAATTGTAGCTTCATAACAGGCTACAAACTCTGCTTCCATAGTGGATGAGGCAATAATATATTGTTTGACACTCTTTCATGAAATTGCTCCTTTTTCCAATAGGAACACAGCCAAAAGTTGACTTTCTACTATCAATACAACCAGCAAAATCTGAATCTGAATACCCAATCACTTCTAACTGATCAGACCTTCCAAATGTGAGCATATAATCCTTAGTTCCTTGAAGGTATCTCATCACTTTCTTTGCAGCTTTCCAATGATCATACCAGGGTTACTCTGATATCGACCCAACATCCCAACGCGAAGTTGATATCTGGTCTTGTGCAAGTTTGCAAATACATCAAGCTACCCACAATAGAAGCATATGGAATAGATTCCATTTGCTTACGTTCCACATCATTCTTTGGACATTGCATAAGACTAAATTTATCCCCTTGTTGTATTGGAACAATACCTGCTAGACAGTTGTTCATATTAAATTTCTTAAGAATTTTCTCGATGTAAGTTTTCTAAGATAACCCTAACAATCCATATGATCTCTTTCTGAATATGAAAATTTCTATAATATAAGATGCATCTCCCATATCTTTCATCTCAAAATTCTTAAAGAGAAAATTTTTAGTCTCATACAAGATACCTAAATCATTAGCAGCAAGCAAAATATCATGAACATATAGAACCAAAAATATATAAACTTACTTCCACAAATCTTTCGATAAATGCACCGATCAACGATATTTTCATGAAAACCTAAAGATGTAATAGTATCATTGAAATTAATATACCATTGTCTGAAAGCTTGTTTAAGTCCATATATTGATTTCTTAAGTTTACACACCATATGATCATTTCCTTCCTTGGAAAAAAATTTAGATTGATTCATATAAATTTCTTCCTCTATATCCCCATTAAGAAAGGCTGTTTTCACATTCATTTGATGTAACTCTAAATCATATTGAGCTACCAAAGCCATAATGATTCTTAATGAATCTTTCTTTGAAACTAGTGAAAATGTCTCTTTATAATCAATGCCATCCTTCTGAGTATAACCCTTGGCGACAAGTCTAGCTTTAAAACGTTCGATATTGCCATTCAAGTCACATTTGGTTTTAAAAACCCATTTACATCCAACTTGTTTAGAACCTTCTGGCAATTCGACAAGATCCCAGACATTATTTTCAGCCATTGATTTTAATTCATCTTTCATAGCATTAATCCATTTATCAGACTTATCACTGTTAATGGCTTATGAAAATGAAACAAGATCTTCATAAATGCCATAATCAAAATCTAATTCTTGCAAATAAACCAAATAATCATCTAAAATAACTAATTTTTGTATCCTTACGGTTTACTTAAAGCTATTCCATATGGTTTAATTTTGTCAGCTATTGGTAGGTTAGGTTCTTCATGGGGTACTTCATTCAAACATTGTTAAATATTGTTTTGTTTTTGTATGTCTGAAACAATGTAAGGAATGATTGTAGATTCAGGAACATTTATGGGTAATAAAACATTAACCCTTACTTCATTGATATCCACAATCTGTTTGTCCACTACCACTAACTTCACCATTCTTAATGAATTTGGCATTGCCTGTCTCAATAATTCTAGAACTATGGTTTGGATAATAAAACTTGTACCCTTTGGATTTCTCTGGGTAACCTATAAAGTAACCACTGACAGTTCGAGAATCCAATTTCTTTTCATGTGGATTATACACTCATGCTTCTACTGGACAACCCCAAACATGCAAGTGTCTTAGACTAGGTTTCCTTTCAGTCCATAACTCAAAAAGAGTTTTAGAAACTGCTTTACTAGGAATTTATTTAGTAAATATACTGTAGTTCTAAGAGCATACATCCACAAAGATTTTGGTAACGAGAAATTACTTATCATACTCCTAACCATATCCATTAATGTTCTATTTCACCTTTCTGCCACACCATTTTGTTGAGGTGTGTCTGACATAGTATACTGTGCACATATACCATGTCTTTCGAGAAATTTTGCAAATGAACCTGAATTTTGCCCTGATTCATTATACTTTCCATAATACTCACCACCTCTATCAGATCTTACTATTTTTACTTTTCTGTCTAGTTATCTTTCAACCTCTTTAGTAAATACCTCAAGAGTATTTACAGCTTGAGATTTTTCTTTAAGCAAATAGACATATCCATAACGTGAAAAATCATCTATAAAGGTGATAAAAAACTTTTCTCCACCAAAAGCATATTTAAGAAAAAGAATTAATATAACTAATCTCAACTACTTTAAAATTAAGACTTTGCATTGTTATAATTGCGTGTGAAAACAAACAACAGCACAAGCCATCGGCAACAGATACTCCGTATGAACTGCACTTCGAAACCCAAAAAAGCCAAGGCAAAACTATGCTTTTGGTTCTCCGCACAAAATTTATTTTAATCTTTAAACTTTGAGTTATTATATTTTAACCTCTCATATTTTAAAAATATTATATTTTTAACATTTTATTATATAAAATTGATGAAATAACTAATATATTATTCTATTAATCAATTCATATATTTACATAAAAATGATATATCGGTTATTTTATTAATTTTAATTAATCCATATAATGAGATATTAAGAATATAATATTATTAAAATATAAAAAAACCACCTGTAATCATTGAAAGTTTAAGAATCAAAATAAATTTTGAGTGAAATAACAAAAACATATATTTTTACCGAAAATCCAAAACCAAACAAAGAGCAACAAACAAACAACTTTGTTTGAACTGTTGGATGATGCTGGTGTTTGGGTGTCAAAGAAGGCTAATAATTTAAATTCTAAGTGCAGGTTAGCATATTATCAACCTCCATTGTCCACACTCATGGTTCCTTGGATTCCTACTCGAGCTTGGCTGCACTGGAGGAAGACAGCTTAAGAATGAATTGGATTAAGCTGGGTAACTTAACCGAGATTTTAACTGTCAGGTTCACATCGACACATAGACTCATGTTTGCATTTGGACAGAGGATATGTCCGATCAAAATCTATACATTAATTATGACTTTCAGTATCCAAATTGGCCAGAAATGAATAGCCATGTATTTTGAAGTCCTTGACCATGCATCATTTGATAAAAAGCAATCTCTAATCCACTTGTATATGAATTAGCTAAAACTTAATTAATACATGTTTGCAAATATTTCATTCTGCTAATTATATAGTTTATATACTTTTACTTAATTACTGTTCATTTTGTACTTGTTTGATGTATATATAAGATATACTCAAAAAAATTATTAATTGGCCTTTTAATTATAATTTTATTTGTAATTGACTTCAATCATTTAAATTGGGTATTAAAAGTAATAGAGAACTAGTTACATAATTGTTACGTGGATACCATTTTTTTTAATTTTTATTTAGGATTATTTTTTTTCCTTCCTTGAAGTCGTCTTGACCCTCCATCAAACCTTTCCCAATCACTACTCCCGACCTCTAATTGTATTTAGGGATTCAAAGTTGGCTGCTATAATTGACTCTCATGACCCATCTAAACTTCCAGCCAACGTCAAGAATGACGACTTTTTTTTGAACTCGAATTTGATTGGAACCGTCTCACGAACGGCTGGAAAGAGCCCTAGAAACAGGGGTCCAGAAAGAATCAAAGGTCAATGTCTCTGAAGTGAGATCGTTTATTAGGTGATTTTCTAACCATTGGGGCTTTCTTTTGACTATAATCATAGGGCTTGATGACCATTCACTGGACTTGGATAGTTGTGATCAAATAATTCTGATTTTAAATTGCGTGTTCTGTGTGTCAGGTAAGCTGCTATATAAATCGATAGATGAACAAATATAGGCATCAGTTCTTCAAACTCATCCTTCAAGTTTGCTTTACTTTTGCTGAGAAATATTCGGCTTTGCTGTCCTTCTTGTGAGGTTCTTGAACTCACCTTCTTTTCATCATTATTACAATCTTCTGTTTTGTTTCTCAGCAGTAAAATTGCGTGGTGGATGATGCACTGCTGTTGCAATAAACTGGAATCCATGGCGGTTGCTTTACTTTTGCTGATCCTCCTGTCCTCAGCCCCGCTCATGTCCTCCTCGCGGTTGGGAAATGAGACAGACCTGCAGGCCTTGCTTGCCATAAAGCATCAGATAACACGCCAGTCCCCTGGAGCTCTGAGCTCATGGAATCACACCGTCCATGTCTGTGCCTGGGAGGGGGTCTCGTGCATCCGCAAACACGACACGCAGAGGATCTCAGCCTTGGAACTCGCATCTCATGGCCTCGCAGGTTTCCTCTCTCCTTTCATTGGCAACCTCAGCTTCCTCAGAAGAATCGACTTATCATCCAACGGTCTCCATGGCGAGATCCCGCCAGAGATCGGCCGCTTGCACCGGCTGTTGCATCTTGATTTGAGCTCCAACTCATTTGAAGAGCTCATTCCTTTTAATCTGTCCTATTGTTCGGACCTTCAGTGCTCAATCTAAGCCACAACCATCTCGTGGGGGGAATACCTGATGAGATCAGCAACCTATCCAAGCTTAAATATCTGGTTGTTGAATTTAACAACATTACAGGTGTCATCCCACCATGGCTTGGCAATCTTTCTTCTCTGATCGAGCTTTCTGTAGGGATGAACAAACTGGAGGGAGGAATATTCCCAGAAGTTGGCCAACTTGGACGTCTAGAAATATTAAATGTGCAAGAAAATATGCTCTCAGGTATCATCCCTGCGTCCCTCTACAATCTCTCATCCTTGCAAATTTTGGCTGCTGAAGAAGACCAGCTGCAGGGAAGCCTGCCACCCGATATTGGCACCAGACTTCCAGATCTCCGACAACTTTTTCTTGCTCTAAACCAAATTGGAGGACCAATTCCAGCATCACTTTCCAATGCCTCTAGACTTCGGATCATTGATCTCCCATACAACAATTTTATCGGTTTCATGCCCACTGATCTGGGAAGATTGAAATATCTCTTCAGTCTAAATATACAGGCAAATAACATTGAAGCAGACAATGTCTCTGGTTTGGGATTTCTTACTTCTCTCAAGAATTGCAGTTATTTAAAACATTTATATCTGGGTGAAAACAAGCTAAGGGGTGCGTTGCCTATTTCAATAGCAAACCTCTCCACACAACTTGATTATCTACAATTGAGTTACAACCAAATATCGGGGAGTATTCCTTTGGAGATAGAAAACCTGGTCAATCTGACTGTACTTTCATTGCATGACAATCTTCTAACAGGCACCATTCCGGAAACTGTTGGAAAGCTTAGCAATTTGCGTCTTTTACTCTTATTCAACAATAGATTTACAGGTTCTGTTCCATCCTCCCTCGGAAATCTAACTCAGTTGATTGGTCTCGGGTTATATGGCAATAGCTTACAAGGACGCATACCTCCAAGCCTCGGAAACCTCAAGCAACTAGAAGCACTGGACCTTTCTCTAAATAATCTCAGTGGTACAATACCTAAAGAAATCATTAGTCTTCCTTTTTTGTCTGATTCCATCAACTTATCTAACAATTCGTTAGTTGGGCCACTCCCAGAAGAAGTCGGCAGTTTGAAAAATATCAAAATATTTGCCATCTCTGGGAACAAGTTAACAGGTAAAATTCCAGACACAATTGGTGGATGTGAAGTCCTTGAGTTTCTATATTTGGATAATAACTTTTTCAACGAAAGCATTCCGTCGTCTCTCAGCAACATAAAGGGCCTCCAAGGATTATTTCTATCTTACAATCACTTGACAGGAACCATTCCTTCATCTTTGAGCACAATCAAGGGTCTTCAAGCTCTGGATCTCTCACACAATTACCTTTCAGGGTCAATCCCACATTCTCTTGAAGATTTGAATTTTTCAATGTTGAGTTCTGTACCCACCGATGACTTGGGTCTTCAATACTTGAAGAATTATTCAAGTGGTTTAGATCTATCTTTCAACCATCTTGTTGGGGAAGTGCCAATGAAGGGCATATTTAAAAATGCCACTGCAATCACACTCGTTGGCAATGATGGACTCTGTGGGGGTATTCCAGAACTTAAGTTACCCAAGTGCCCTGTGAAATCGTCGAAAAACAAACAGGGGTCTCAGCTGCTAAAATATGTGATTCCAGTAGTTGTTATAGTCATCTTCATTTTCATACTCTCCAGCTTTGCTTTTCTTTATTGGAAACAGAAACCAAAACAACAAACATCATCTGCTGATTTGTTGGAGAATCAAAATCTTAGAGTTTCATATACAGAGCTGGTTAAAGCAACTAATGGATTCTCTTCCACCAACCTAATTGGATCCGGAAGATATGGATCTGTGTACAAAGGGATTATGGAACATGGAAATTTAATTGTGGCTATTAAGGTTTTCAACCTTTTGCATCAAGGAGCTTCCAAAAGCTTCATTGCTGAATGTGAAGCTTTGAGAAACATCCGTCATCGTAATCTTATCAAGATACTAACATCCTGTTCCAGCATAGATTTCCAAGGCAACGATTTCAAAGCTTTGATTTTTGAGTTCATGCCTAATGGGAGTTTGGATGCATGGTTGCATCCTAAACCGGACAGGGATCATCTTGTGAATGGTCTAAGCTTGAGCAAAAGGTTGGGCATAGCTGTCGACATTGCCGATGCGTTGGATTATCTTCATCATAATTGCCAGCCTCCAATTGTTCATTGTGATCTAAAGCCTGCCAATGTTCTACTTGACAATGACTTGTGTGCTCATGTGGGGGACTTCGGATTGGCAAGGTTTCTATGTGAAGGTACGAGCAAGCAGATTCAGTCTTCAAGCACTTCGGTTGCAATAAAGGGTTCCATTGGATATGTGGCTCCAGGTAACTACCTCTATTAACCTTCTTTTTCCTCCTATCTTTTTTCAAAAACTTTGAAGGATTAAAATCCTATTTCTTTTCCATCATGAATCTTCTATCTATATAATATATATTCAAGCTACGATATCCATGGATTGCAGAGTATGGAGTAGGTTTTCATGTGTCCACCTTTGGAGATGTATATAGCTATGGGATCCTTCTACTAGAGTTGTTTACAGGGAAAAGTCCAGTTGATGACATGTTTCAAAATGGTTTAACCCTTAGCAAGTTTGTCGAGATGGCCTTTCCTGGAGGAGTGATAGACATTGCCGATCGACTGTTGATGTTACCACAGCACATCAATATTGCTTATAGCCAGCAGAATGGAAGCAATGTAGTGAAGAAAATCCAAGAATGCATGATTAATGTGGTGGGAGTTGGGCTATCATGCTCGAATCAATCATGGAGAGAAAGAATGAGCATGAAGGATGTTGCAATTGAGATGCATAAAATTCAGGATGCTGTTAGGTTTCTTGAGGGATATGTGGTTGGGGTTCAGTAACCATGTATCATTGCACCTTAGATAAGGAGCTAGGACATGGACAGATCAAAAGTCAACAAGATTATCTATCTTCCAAATGAGTGTAATTTTTAAACCAATGTTGTTCTTTCCTTTTTCAAGTTTTAGATACATGATGTCTAGCAATTGTGAGTGATACCATGAAGGCAAAGTTATATTTCCAAGTGTATTACACATGAAATAAAAAATTTGTTAAGAGAAGAATTTCTTAAATTCTATGAGCAATGGCATATGATGGGTTGGGGCCTTTACCTAGATTATTTTTATTTTGCTCTTGGGAAAGAAAGCAAATCTTAGCCACAGAATAAACCCTATGATTGCCACCATTGAGTTTACTTACTGGTGTATTACGTAAGACCTAAATTTGGTAGGATCTGGACATAACACAAACCAATGAATATGTTTGGTCTAAAGATCATAGATTAGTTTCCAATGATAAAATGAAAAAAATATGTTCAATGATAAACCCCATGGTTGCTTCCATTAGAGGCTACTCATGTATTAAATAAGACCAAAATTTGTTAGGATTTGGACACAACCCAAACCAATATTTATGTTTGGTCCAAGAATCATGGACATGTTTCTCTCATAATGTCATGCATATTAATAAATGAGAAAAATATTTTAATTAACTATATGTTATATTAAAATTAGAGAGTATTTTAAAATAATTAATAAAGAAAAATCTTTTCAATTAGAAATTTACAATAGCCTAGCTAACCAATATTTACCGCTTATTAGGATGTGATGCATTGACAAATGTCCATTCACAACCAAACTACCACTCTAGCACTCTCCCTCTCTCTCTTGGATTGGTTGAAAGGAACGCTCTTCTATACAAGTTTAAGGTTATGAGTAATGGTTGAAGAATTATTTTGGTAACAGCTAGTTGACGTGAAGGCGAGGAGTCATGCATTAATTAGATTGTTCGGAACATGGCCATCACCATTTTAGCCATGCCATATATGTGAAGTGGCTAAGAAATTTTTATAAATAATTAGAATTTATAAATGTTGAGCAAAATAATTAGAATTTGAGCTAAATTCCTCTCTTAGATAGCTCTGATAGATTTGATTCCTAAATAAGGCAATGATAAAGTCCTTTCCAAATAAGAAGGTAAAATCTTACCTAAACTAGTTTGCGCTCCAAATAGGACAATGATCCTAAATAGATCAACACCTTTATCGTAATAGGTCAATCAGTCCAATGACTCAGTTTTGGTCGCATAGGCATGCTAGGTCAACTCATCCGATATTAATTTTCATTAAATTTTTAATATGAAAGTAAAAGTTATTGAACTAGTTGAAAAATAAATAATTTCAAGATCAAACATTTTAGATCATAAGTCAAAAAATAAATAAATACTTAATATATAATATAATATATAATATATATATATTATATATATATTATATATTATATCAATGCAAGTTGGGTTTAATTCAATTAGACCTTAGTTAATATAATTAAATTTTAATTGATTTGCTTAGTAACCTAATTAATTCTCTAGTTATCCAATTAAGTTAAGGTAAAAACTATTGCTAATAAGAACATTGATTAGTTAGAGGTAATACCATTTGAATAATGGTAAACATTTAAAATAGAATATAATATCAAAGATATAAAACCTCCAAAGAAGCACCTGTCTTAGTTAATAAAATATATCACTGAAATTTTGGCACTATTAATGATATAAATTTGTTCATAATTACTTCTAATAATTTTAATTTTTAGTATAAGGTTAGCGATCTCATTAGTCAACTCAGTGATTGAAAAAATAAATAAAAAAAAACTAAAAAAAAACATAACAGCCCACATTCTATACCTTGGATTTGGATGACTGAGGATGTTTTGCTACTTTTCCTCTCACTCTTATTTTTCCCAAATTTTTTATGTTTTGCTTCGGCAATTTGTTAACCATCCATCCTTTCTTTTTGGCACTTTGAGGCGCATTGCATTCTACCATCATCCATGATCCTCACTCTATATCTTTTAGCCTCCATGTTCCGGTCTATATATAACCATCTTATTGCTAGGATTATTTAGAGGAAAAAATATATTTTTAGTTCATGAAACTTCAATGCAAAATTTATTTTGATTTTTAAATTTTTAATTGTTACAGTATAATCTTTCATATTTTAAAAATATTATATTTTTAATGTATTGTTAATAGAATATCTAATGTATCACTTTGCCAACCATTCTATATGCTCACATCAAGATGGCATGCTAGCTTTGCCACCAATTTTAACTAATATCTTATAATGAGACATCAAGCATCCAATAGTTTTAAAATATATGAGGCTAAACTATAACAATAGAAATGTTGAGGATCAAAATGAATTTTGAGTGAAAAGTTTGAAGACTAAAGCATATTTTACCCTTATTTTAAAAGCATGGCTTCAATTTCTCCAAACATTTGTTGAGCAGCAAGATCTCTCTTTTGTTATACTCTAATATTATGGCACCACTTTTCTGAATCTTCTTTCAGTGGGGCTAGGGATGCTAATGGACTGAGCCTCAACCATCCCGAAGTTTAAATAAATCTCAAGGCCAGGATCGAACTGAAACAAGGCCACCATCTATTTTTATTTTCCGTGGAAATTTCAGTCCTGGTCTCCAGCTGGTCAAGCTACATTGGAAGATATCTCTATCAATTTGATAAATTTGGCAAAGATCATGTAGACCATGACATGTTATCCAATATAAATCAACTTGCATTGTTGCGAAGCATGACAACTTATACTAAACCAAATTTGATTTGAGTGGATAGCGAGGTCTCTATTAAGTTCAGGAAAGGTGGGCACATGTTATGGAGAAATATAAAGAATGCAAGGCTATAGATTGGTTCAATGTCCTTTACGAATGTTGGGATAAATGGGTCCCAGTTTACCTAAAGGATACATTCTTCGCAGGTTTGTATGTCATTGTCTTTGGTTCATGTTCGCGTTCAACGCTTCCTTTTTTGATAAAATTATGTACAGGGATGTTATCTTTACAAAGGAGCGAGGGCATAAATCACTTCTTCGATGGGTTTATAAATTCAAAGACTATACTAATGGAGTTCATAGGTAAGTACGAAGATTCCTTGGAGAAAAGGTATGAGGCCGAAAATGAGGAAGATAATAGGACATTACAAACGATTGCTTTCCTAAAGACATCATCACCTTTTGAGAGACAAGCTGCAGGAAGGTATACAAGGCGCAATTTCAAAAAATTTCAGAATGAGATCCTTGAAATGACTGCATCAAATACTAAATTGATCAAGGAAGCTGATAACTATTATGTATATTCTGTAAAGTTGTATGAAAGGATTGAAGTCGATGGAATTGGCAAGGAGATGATCAAAGATTATATCGTGTCATACGATAGAAATATTGAGGATGTTCAATGCCAGTGTCGATCCTTTCAGTTCAAGGGTTACATGTGTAGGCATGCCTTGTTGGTTCTTTATCGAAGCGACATATTTCGTTTACCAGATAAATACTTCTTGAAGAGATGGTGCAAGAACATGAAATACCAATTTGATGATTTCGACTATAATACTGAAGGTTGTGATAAAAGCACACGAAAATCACGGTATGCAGTGATAATTTTTTATTTGAAATGTCTTAATATATGTTTTCGATAACATTATATTATTGATTGTAGATATAGTTTGTTGAGTCATCGGATGATGAAGCTCGCAGAAATAGCCTCCATGTCTGAAGATGCATTTAATTTAGTGATGGATGGTCTAACACCTATATTCAAAATTGCTGTGGATGCTAACTGCACAGCTAAGCCAAGTACAGAGCTTGTAATTCAAGATCCTCAGCAAATTAGGATGAAAAGTCTCCTAAGAGAGAACAGATTAAAGAGTGGAGTCGAGAAGAAATCAAAAAGATTAAGGAAAAATCTGGTCAAGGCAAGCGTTGACGCTCCACCAATGCAAAATGAAATAAGAGCTACTTCAAGCAACATGCAGACTTGTATGCAGTCAATTATCACCCGTGAGGACATGGAAAGAATTGTACCACCTTTCGAAACTTTGATAGACGAGTTCGATGCTTATGTATTGAGTCAACTAATACAGGAGCATATATAAAACACGGGTGTCGTAACTTCGTAACTAGGGTGTCTTGTTCGCAAATGAAGTGCTTTGTAACTAGGGTATCTTTTTTAGCCAAATGAAGTGCTCATCTCGTTGCTAAGAAGGTTTGATATTTTACGAATACGCTCTAGGCTAACGACACCCTAGCTTTAGCGCAACGACACCCGAAAGGCAAAATCCTACGATATTCTATTTCTCACGAAAGGACACCAAAGCTTTTAGCGCGATGACCCCCCAGCTTTGGGCTAACGACACCATAGCTTTAGCGCGGCAACACCCAAAAGGCAAAAACCTACGATATCCCATTTCTCACGATAGGACACCAAAGCTTTTAGCGCGATGGCTCCCTAGCTCTGGGCTAACGACACCCTAGCTTTAGCACAACGACACCCGAAAGGCAAAATCCTACGACATCCCATTTCTCACGAAAGGACACCAAAGCTTTTAGCGCGACGACCCTCTAGCTTTGGGCTAACGACACCCTAACTTTAGCACGACGACACCCGAAAGGCAAAATCCTACGATATCCCATTTCTCATGAAAGGACATCAAAGCTTTTAGTGCGACGACCCCCAAGCTCTAGGCTAACGACACCCTAGCTTTAGCGCAATGACACCCGAAAGGCAAAATCCTACAACATCCCATTTCTCACGAAAGGACACCAATGCTTTTAGCGCGACGATCCCCAGCTATGGGCTAACGACACCATAGCTTTAGCTCGACGATACCCGAAAGGCAAAATCCTACGACATCCCATTTCTCATGAAAGGACACCAAAGCTTTTAGCGTGATGACCCTTCAGCTCTGGGCTAACGACACCCTACACCCTAGCTTTAGCTTGACGACACCCAAAAGGCCAAATCCTATGACATCCCATTTTTTACTAAAGGACACCAATGCTTTTAGCGCAACGACCCCCCAGCTCTGGGCTAACGATGCCCTAGCTTTAGCTCGATGATACCAAGGCAAAATCCTACGACACCCCTGTTCTCAATTTACGACATTCTAGTTTTCAATTTAAGACATCATATATAAAAACTTAAGAAATTGTGAAGTAGAAAAGGCATAAATACGAATAAATCGAGGACACCCCTGTTTTCAATATAAATTTTTTGCATTTGCATTAATTCTGAAACAGTGTTAATATGAATAAATTACATTAAATTTTCATTCAAAGAAGAATAAAAAAATTAAGAACAGTTTTGACAATGTCGCTTGATCTTTTGTTCAGGCCCTCTCTCAATATCGTCGCAGCTAATTGTCGCCGGTAATCTCTGACTTCCTCATCCATGAAATCCATCTTCATATCAGGATTGTCCCATCGAGCAAGACATTCCATGTATCTCAGACAGTATAGGCCGCAATCCAGCGATCCGGCCGGTTGGCTTGGGCAATCCGAAATCTCTTCCATCGGCCAAGTCATCGCTTCCTTCTTATCGCAGTAGATATGGAATATGTGGCCAAGAATTGTATGCCATTTATTTGCATTGGCCTTGTACTTGGGTTGCGTTTTAATGAATTCAGGTGCATGAACACCTTTCTTTCCATGTCGACAGCAACCAAATGCCAGTGCGAGTTATCGGAGTTTATTATGGTGAAAGAAACCGGAATTGGCCTTATCTTCATCGATACATTGTCAAATATCGAAGCCCCTGATGTTCCAGCGAGTTCATGAGCAGGTGATGGAGAAGTCAGACACAGAGCGGATACGAAAACTGATGCAAAGATGCACTTATGGTATCGGTCCGGATGCTCTGTCCAGTTGCGCATCAGAAACTCCTGGCCAGCATCAATTATCTGCCAATGGAATGTAAACGATTAATATAATTTTAAAATCAACAACTAGAAAAGGTTTCTTGATATACTTACATCATCTATTATCATTTCATTGTTAATGAGATCTTGAAGACTTTTTCTTGTTACAATGCCACCTAACATATTGGTGTAGACGATCTCGTCGGTTAGTCGTTCGCTCAAAAAAAAATTTGAATAATAATTTGGTCATCTTCGACCGTTGTGTTGGGCTTTGATATGCCCACTGTCTTCGACGACTTTTTAGGACGGGTTGTCTCATAACAATCTCCGACGACCGTGGATGCCTTACGCTTCCTCGGCTCTTTTTTAATCCTCCTAACAAGCGAAGGCACTCCAACGATTTCTATGTCCATATCATCACCCTTTGGCACAGGGGTGCCAAGTTTATTATCAGATTTGGACTCCTCTTGGCCCTCTGGAACTCCTCTTTATTTTCATTCCCATGCTCTGTTTTATCGTCCAATGAATCCCCCTCCAATTTGTTCTCCTTTGTTTTTGCATTCCCCGTCTCAATTGGACACTCGGATGAATGGTCCTCCTCCATCTTCTTCTCCTCACTATTTCCTTTACCAGGCTCGAGAAAACAACTCCAGGGAATGCACCTCTCTTTTCCCATCTCCCTTGTCCTCCTCATTTATTGCATTCCTTTCTGAGCAGTGAATTGAGGAGGCTCTCAGCAATGGACAGCCTGTGCCTGACATCGTCGAGTTGATCCTTAACACACTCCAATTCAGTCCTCAACTCGGCACAGCTATCCGTTGCAGCTATCTGTTGGTTGAAGGATGCTACATTCTGCTGAGTGAGAAGCCAGCGCTCTTCTGACAGTGGTACAGTAGCTCCCTCCATCTGCAACGCAAGATGATAACAAATTAATATTAAGTGAACATATTGACACATTAAGTTGAAAAAATATGGTCAGAGCAATGGAGCAATGTACTAGCTTACCAAGTCGTGAGGCTGCAAGTCGGCAACCCGAACCGACTGGATCTTCATTTGGTGGTCATACCACTTCAACAGCCGGGGCAGTTTATCGGGATATGCTGGTGTCTCGCATTGATGTATGCTCGAGGAACCACGCCTGAACATGATATTTTTTGGATATTAAAAAATGTAATATTAACAAAAAATTATACTAAGGACACTATTTCTGCATCTCAATAATCCTTACCACCAGTGCTGCCGAGCATCCGAATAGGGTAGGCTGCCTCCTAACTTTTTTTGCTCTTTGAGTGGACCGGCTCCTCGGAACGCAAGCAAGCAGCTATTTCTGGGAGAGCCAGAACAATCAACTCCTTCAATGCCGAAGCCCAGTCGATGCTATCAGTTGACTTAAGTCATCCAAGTGCTGGATGAGATACCGTGGACATCTCTGATTAGACTTTGGAGCCAAAAACATGGCCAACATGTATGCGATCCAAAGTCGGACGGTGTCCTCGACATCCTCCTGTACCTTAGATGATCGGAGTTGAAATATTAACTTCTCCAAACCTTCTTGGCGAAGATCTAAACCCTGGCCAAACCGTCTGAACAACCTTCCGTTGAACAACTGGCTGGACGTGTCGATCTTCTTCCCATGAGCTGGAAGTCCCAGAATGAGTGCGACTTCGTCGGCACTGAATAGAACTGGCTTTCCATAGAAAATGAACTCGTCGCCTCCATTGTGACATCTTATGATGTCTGCTAGCAGTCGCCCGTCGACTGTGAAATGTCTGCATGTCGACGAAGGCACCAAATGGGGTCCTTCGAATAAGTTTTGTATGCCGTCTAGTGAACCCCATCTTCCAAACCTTCTGAACGTATACGGCCGGCCTGCAACTATTCTTAAACAGCTGGGAAGCCTTCACTGGGGGGACTGGAACAATTTTATGTCAACTGAAACAGGGGTTAAAACATACTTGTCATGAAATTTTAAGAGAGGATGTCATAATATTTAACATAGTGATAAACATACCTGAAGGAGCCGCATCCTCATTCGAACGAAGAACCATGTCCTTGCATTGTTCCGCCATTTTCTCCGTCTGCTTCTTCTTTGTTCGCGGTCTTCGTCCACAAACGAAAGCACTCATCTCCATGAATGAAGTATATGGAAGAATGAACTATGGAAGAAATATAGGACACCAGTGGCTTCTCGAGCAACAAACGAAGGACTTCTAGGGTTTATGCCGACCTCAGAGAAATACGAAAGGACACCGGATCGCCACGATCACATCACTGACCCGCAAACCCATAGGAACTGCCCACGTTTGCAACTTTTCTCAAAAATATGGCATAGCTGAGTTACTAGGGTGTCGTCGAATTAGTACTAGGGTGACATCAAAATTCCCGCCTTGTTCAAATATATCGTAGTAGTGTCATAAATTTATACCAAGGGTGTCGTAACATTTCAACTGGGGTGTCGCAAACGAAACCCCATGAAACAACTTATGACACCCCAGCTCTCATCTGACGACACCCTAGCTTTAAGGTAACGACACTCATGCCGGGACTTGTTAAGGCAGGGACCTACGACATTCCTGACTTAGGCTGTTACGACACCCCAGCTCTCATCTGATGACACCCTAGCTTTAGCGCGACACCCGTGCGGGGACTGTTAAGGCGGGGACCGACGACATCCTCGACTTAGGCTGTTACCGACACCTCAACTCTCATATGATGATACCCTAGCTTTAAGGCAACGATACCCATGCCGGAACTTGTTAAGGCGGGGACCGATGACATCCCTGACTTAGGCTGTTACGATACCCCAGCTCTCATCTGACGATACCCTAGCTTTAAGGCGATGACATCCGTGCCGAGACTTGTTAAGGGCGGGGACCGACGACACCCCAACTTAGGCTGTTACGACACCCCAGCTCTCATTTGACGATACCCTATCTTTAAGGCGACGACACCCATGCTGGGACTGTTAGGCGGGGACCTACGACATCCCCTATTTAGGCTATTCCGATACCCCAGCTCTCATCTGACGACACCCTTGCTTTAAATCCTATGACACCCCATTTCTCTTAATAAGCGAAGGCAATCCATCAAATTGTATATCTCAATCATCACCCTTTGGCATAGGGGTGACAAGTTTATTATCAGATTTAGACTCCTCTTGGCCCTTCGTATATTGCCCCTCCCCCCTCTTCTCCTCTTCTTTATATCCATTCCCATGCTCTCTCCATGGCTAGTTATAAGCACGGGTGTCATAGCATTGGTGCTAGGATGTCGTAAGGTTTCAATTGGGGTGTCGCAAAGGATTTTTGGCCGAATTCCTCATGGGGTGTCGCGGGGCTTCTCTCCATGGCCAGTTATAAGCATGGGTGTCATAGCATTGGTGCTAGGGTGTCGTAAGGATTAAACTGTGGTGTTGCAAAGAATTTTTGGCAGAATTCCTCCTGGGGTGTCGCGGGGCTTCTCTCCATGGCCAGTTATAAGCACAGGTGTCGTAGCATTGGTGCTAGGGTGTCGTAAGGTTTCAATTGGGGTGTCGAAAAGGATTTTTGGCTGAATTTCTCATCGGGTGTCGCGGGGCTTCTCTCCATGGCCAGTTATAAGCACGGGTGTCGTAGCATTGGTGCTAGGGTGTCGTAAGGTTTAAACTAGGGTGTCTCAAAGGATTTTTGGCAGAATTCCTCCTGGGTGTCGCGGGGCTTCTCTCCATGGTCAGTAATAAGCACGGGTGTTGTAGCATTAGTGCTAGGGTGTCGTAAGGTTTCAACTAGGGTGTCACGAAGAATTTTCGGCCGAATTGCTCCTGGGGTCATAGCATTATTGCTTGGGTATCTTAATGTTTCAACTGTGGCATCGTAGATCTTTTTTTGGGTGAACATAACTTGGGTGTCGTAATACTTCTGACCTATTTCCTCTTGGGACGTCGTAAAGCTTATCCGTTCAGCGTGCATTTAAACCACAGGTACCAAGTCTCATTCCTTCATGCGAGGAGAAACACTCCGATTTACTATAACAAAGATGCTAGCATGGCTGATACTTGTTCCGAATCGGAGATTGGAACACTGACTTCGACGAGATTTGGTTTTCCGACACTCTCTTCAGTAATGGTTTCTGTCCCCCATCTCCCAACTTGACGGCCATAAAAGGGGAAAAGATGAGTATTGCCTACAACCACGGGAAGGGTAGACGACATCGGAGGTAGTTTAAGATGGTTTAAGAAAGCTTCGCCCATGACGACATCGGAGGTAGACGAGCTGGCTATCGCCTTTAGTATAAAACTTCGGCTCGATGGCTCCGATGAAGATGTGGAAAAGCAAACTGCCAAGGGAACGTTGAAGATCGACTCTGGTGGATCTCCGAAATCCCTTTTTAAGCATACAAGTGTGAAGAAGAGAAAGGGAGGAGACCATAGTGGTCCGTTTGGAAATGCAAAAAAGCATATCCGTATGAAATTGTAAAGAAATTTTGCAAAGACTAATAATATTATAGATGAACTTGCGACTGCTTCGATGCTACTGTGTTTTAATAGTAAATCTGGGGTATCTAGCTTTATTACGATTACGATTGATTTTCTTCTACGATGTCACGAGGCTGTTCTTTAGCGTCTGATGTAAGGCCATAGGTGTCATAAGTTTAAACCTACGGTGTGTTAACGGTAAAGCTGGGGTGTTCCGGGTAATTTCCTGAATGGGTGTCTTAGTTTTATAACTAGGGTGTCATACTATTTCAGCCGGAATAACATCACTGATTTTCAGCTGATTTTCTCCTGGGGTATCGTGGGGCTTCTCTCCATGGTCAGTTATAAGCACGGGTGTCGTAGCATTGGTGTTAGGGTGTCGTAAGGTTTCAACTGGGGTGTCACGAAGGATTTTTGACTGAATTCCTCTTGGGGTGTTGCGGGGCTTCTCTCCATGGCCAGTTATAAGCACGGGTGTCGTAGCATTGTCGCTAGGGTGGCATAAGGTTTAAACTAGGGTGTCGCGAAGGATTTTAGGCCGAATTCCTCATGGGGTGTCGCGGGGCTTCTCTCTATGGCCAGTTATAAGCATAGGTGTCGTAGCATTTTCGCTAGGGTGTCATAAGGTTTCAACTAGGGTGTCGCGAAGGATTTTTGGCCGAATTTCTCATGGGGTGTCACGGGGCTTCTCTCCATGGCCAGTTATAATCACGGGTGTCGTAGCATTGGTACTAGGAAGTCGTAAGGTTTCAACTGGGGTGTCGCAAAGGATTTTCGGCCAAATTCCTCATGGGGTGTCGCGGGACACCCTAATTCTAAGGAAGTTACCTGCGCATTAAACGGTTTCCTAATGCATTAACTTCCTCTAACGACAAAAAATAGTTGGTGTAATAAAGGAGCTTTACAAAGAAGTGGGAACAAGAACTTTTTACTTCCAGCTACGGATGACATTTTCTCCATAAGTTTTGTACAAAGACTTCAGTAGCTACGTATTCTAGCCTCGAAGCTAAAATATTTTCTTTCGACCGGACTCTCAGAGCGAGGGCTCAGGATCTTGCTCAAACCTTGGACTGATTCCTTGCATCCGAAAGCCAGAGTGAGAGGAAAGAAAAAGTTTTTCTTGCACATATGTAATCCAAGAAAAAATTACGGTAGAAGTAGGCTGGAGGGAAAGGGCATTTTCGTCTGCACAGTAATTTTAAAATAAAGGTGAAGCGCTTTTAATGGCCATCACGATCAGAACGTAACATCGTAGCAGAGCCATACCGTTTCGCATCGTCAGCCATGTAGGATCCACGTGGACCAATTAGGAGAGGCGGTGCAGCCCACATAGGACTTGCTGCACCGGGGGGCGGTGTACAAAGATTTTTTCCTTCACGCAAATACCTGTGGAGTGACCCAAGCCCACTCCATGATGCCTCCCCTCACGCAAAACGTTCTCACATGCAAGCCGGGCGTTTTCACACGGAAACACCTCACGTCCTTCACCGAGACATACGAAGCCTCCTTCACATGACAGTTTTCGTGCCGTCGTGCCATCCGTCCCAGGCCCGCATGGATCTCTTCAACGCGTGCAAAGTTATTTATTTGCTACTTCGACCATCTTCTCACTTGTTTCCTTCAATTTGTTAATGTCATCCCAAGTTCCTAATGCACTAATTAATTTATGATTCCGTCTTCAGCGAGCATGCATGGGCTTCAAAAGTCACGAAACAACTTGGTAGCCACGGAATGCTCCAAGGTGAACTCGGTGGCCGGCTGGTGTGGGACAAGATTTTGGCGATTCTCAAGACTGAAACACCAACAAGTCAATTTAATACCGAGTCCTCCTGGCCCACCATGATGAACGCCTGGTGTTAAGCTTTTGTCCACTCTTCCATCAAAAGAATCTTTAAAATAAAAATATTAGTGAAATGCAACTGTCACGCCCCAGACCCAAAAATTTTGAGCTAGGGTGACAACCCGCCGCGTGCCGGGCACGCAAGGCGTCCCGAAACATGACACTGAATTCAAGAAAAGCAACAACCTATATATCATTCAAGTCCATGACTTTAATACAATCCATAACTAAAGATTTGGGCTACGAGCCCTACACATAAGCATTATTGGGGTTACATCAACATATGAATCCACTTTATTTTAAATAGAAGCTCCAACAAACCTATGGTTCCTTACACACCACAATAATATAGTCTGGGCATCAAGCCCTACACATAAATACACTGGTATAGCAATAAAACAAAAATCTATATTTTATTTGAGTTGAGGTCCATCACTCCAACATGTTATTCTCAAATCTCATGGTCCTGTAGCAAAAATATTATAATATTTTTATGAGATTACACTCAGTAAGTAAACCATGTTATGCAGTCAAATCATAGCATGATAATCAATAAACACATAGATGATTTGCATGCTTAAACATTGTTCAATTACTCAAACATGCTATGTAAGTAAACCCATCATTGTTATATTATATCATATGTGTCCCACGACCCTGCAATGCCCCATAACAAAGGAGAACCATGGCGGCACATATAAATATAATTCAAATCATTTGCACTCATCATTGTTGTATTATATCATAGCAAATTATCAGTGCATATAAACAATTCATTATCATATTATATTATATGTGTCCCACGGCCCTGCAATGCCTCATCTGAGCACATCCTCTAGATGTGTGGCCTCTACATGCCCTAACAAAGGAGAACCGCGGCGGCACATATCAATATAATTCATTCTTTTGCATTCACAATCACTTCATTATGCAATGTAAGTATTATATCATGCGTGTCCCACGGCCCTGCAATGCCTCATCTGAGCACATCCTCTAGATGTGTATGGCCATAGCAAAGGAGAACCGCGGCGGCACTTATGAATATAATACCAATCATTTGCATCATAACCGCTCAATTATACTATATAAGTAAACCCACTGTTTATACTCTCAATGGTAACTGTAAATGTAACCCACGGCCCAGCAATATCTCAATATCATGATCCACCAGAACACATACTCTATATGTGTGGTGCCACCTCAAAGCAATCCTAACAAAGGTAACCGCGGCGGCACATATAGATATGTGTCCCACGGCCAGCAATGCCTCCTCTGAGCACATCCTCTAGATGTGTAGGTGCGTGGCAATAATCATCAAAACACATCCTCTAGATGTGGTGTGGTATGACAGAGCAAAGGTGAGCCGCAGCGAAACATAACAGTACCTCACATCATACATCAATACATCAATACATCAATCATGTAGCAAAACAGTGGATTATACTTACTGAACAATTGCATGTAATATATCACATCAATGTCATACTAACTGCATTTCTCATGCATAGCATCCCCACACGAAATCATAGCACATAAACAGCCATGTATTCATCTACTTACAATTTAGCCAATAACAATTCTTAATATCACAATTCATAATTTAACTACGCATATCCTGAAATAAATTATTTAATAAACTGATAACTGGCTTACTTACCTCCGCACGCAATCCAACAGATATATCAACTAATCAGATGTCGGGGTACCTACACAATTAATTGATTAAAATCTGGATAATGAAATGATTCCTAAGACTCTACCCTGACCAATCCACGGGCCCAAAACTAGCCCCAAAACTCATACCTGCTCGGCCCAAAAGGCCCTGAACCGGCCGGCCCAGCCGGCCCAGTTCAGCCAAAGCCATCCCCCCGCTCCCCTGTTTTGCCCGAAACAGGGGACAGCTTCTGGCCTCTCCACTTCATAAAACTCATCCTTAGAATCCTCCGTGGGCTTCCCCTCTTGAGTGGGTGCCCGATTGGTACCGCTTTTCTCAGCATCTTGCTCATTGCCCATTAAATTTCTCCTCTTCTTGCCACGAAAGCTCATCATCTGCTCAATAGGACGGAGGGAAGGCCTAATCTGAGCCCAAGTTTGGATCTTATGTGTTCCCGTCTCCTTTTCTATTGTCCTCTTCTCCGCTCCAATTTCCTCCAGACCATGAGATTTGTCATGCACACTGTGATCGGATTCATGTCCCGTGACTCTAGCTTCCCGCAAAGATGATGCATTTCCACCTTCCTCTGGAGAAGAGTCATAGGAGGAAACTGGGGCAGACGTCTCCTGCCTCTCCAGGAAGCGGATCCATCGATCTGATCTCTCTTCTTCTTCCTCTCTCGGTATTGCTGCAAATGTTGAGGCCACACCGCAAATCCATAGACATCCCTCTTGTGCTCGAAGGTGATGACGGGCAAGCTCTTTCCCTTCATCTCCCCGATTGCCGCTCTCTCTCTCTCCCTTCCCAGGCTCTTTCTCTTTCTCTTCCCGGCTGTCTCTCTCTCTCGGGCTCTCTCTCTCTCTCTCTCTCTCTCTCTCTCTCTCTCTATCTCTCTCTCTCTCGGGCATTAAGAGGATGGGCAAGGGATTACCTGGAAGAGGTGTGCGTCAGGGTGAATAAGGGAGTCATCCTTCGACTCCTTTTATTCTCCCACGCGACGCCTCGGATCAATAGAAGATGGGAACCCATCCGACGCGCGAAGACCCAAGAAACCAGACGTCGCATGGAGATTTAAACGTAGAAGGGAGTTAAGATGCCAGGTGTCCCTAAAAATAAATACTAAGAGTTACATTCCCCCATAATAATTTACGGGGGGTTACAGCAACCACATGAAAGCAAGTGAAATAATTGAGCTTGTTGTTGGACTGCAATTCCTGATTCCAAGTCTACATTGACTGGGAAAGTAAATTTTTTCCATGGATCATCTCCAGACTGTTTGTTCTATTAGTAAATCATAAGAAGAATTAGTTAAATATTCGGCTCTAAAGACTTCTTTAGGAAGAGATAGAGATGAAAAGTAAAGTATTTGGTCCATCCTGACTAGAAAAAATAAGGTCTTGGAAATTAAAATATGATGAGGATGTGGCTATCATAGAAGACAAACTTTATACATGACCCTATAAAAGCTAAGCATATGGAGGATCCTTTCAAGTTTACCACAAGTCAACTGAATTACAATTTTAAAGCATAATTTTGAAGAAAGGAACTACACCTAACTGAGGTTCCATTGGTCCAGAGGGAAAGGGGCCCTAACCTCGAAACCCTTCCTTCTCCTTCCCTCACTTTCACAAACCAAAAGGGTAAAGACAAGAATTTTTTTTTTAAACTTAAAATTGAAGCGAAGGAAGATGTTCCCCCAAGCTTTTATTAATGAATTAGGATTAAAAAAAATGTACAAAAGATAAGTCACAATGATGTTAGCGTATTTTTCAAGATACTATGAGGTTGAGTTGCTTTGCCATTTGAAATATTCTTTCAAAAGAAGGTAGCTAGAATTTTTCTTAAGATGGGTTAAGAGGTTTCACCTAATTGAAAAGGATTTTTATTTTTTTTTTCCTTCTAGATATGCTAGCATGTTGCTATGGCGAGTTGATGCCATCCCTTAATCCAAGATCTTGGGTTTTTTTTCGGTTTTCTAGGATGACCCGAGAGAAGCCAAGATTTTTACAAGAAATGGGGGAGGAGAAATACACAAACTTTATTACATCCAAGTCATTTTAAATTCAATCTATAATAAAAATGAATTAAAAAATACTAATCAATATGATTTTAATCATGAAACATTATTCAATTGTATCAAATTTAATCATAACTATCCTCTATAAGGCTTCGTATTTTAAAAGTACTACGTCATCACTTCTTTATCAATATTATCAAAAATGTAAAGGGCAAAACAATCATTCGGCCTCCGGTTATAGTTTTGAATATGTAGCCGATTTGTCACCGCATTCGTTATTGAAAATGCTTCCTCGATCAATGAAAGTTATTGAGGCAGGGAGAGAGCATGTTGCCTTCACAAGCTTAAAAAATAAAAAAATAAGATGTGAAAGAGAGAGGCTCTCGTCACCCATCTAAAATTCCAGACAATCATGGAAGGTTACAAATTTGATGAGGTTGTCTTAACATATAATAAATATACCGGAGGAGAAGAAAATGTCAAGAATGGCAGCTTTTTTGTTTATTAGGAACTCCATATATAGAATAGAACCGTCTCACGAACGGCTAGAAAGAGCCATGGAGTAGAGTCCGGAAAGCATCAAGGTCCATTACTCTGAATTGACATCGTTTATTAGGTGATTTTCTAATAATAGGGGCCGGGCTTTCTTTTGAGTACAATCATTGGGCTTGATGACCCCACTCAAAAATCTCTCCTCGGGCCCTGGTCATCCTTCGAGCTCTCTGATGACGCCCGATCACTGGTCCTGAACGTCGAGAGAAGGAGGCAGATTGATTAACGGATCCTTGTCTTGCCGGGCTACCTGCAAAAAGTCCCAGGACCGGAGGGATGCTCCAGTGGGGACCCTCCGATGCTCAAGTTAGCAACTAAGGTCACAGCTAAGGAAGAGCTCGAATGAGCTCATTTTTTGATGAAAAGAGCCCCTAGGGAGGAAGAATTCCTCTCTGGGTCTTGGGATCTGAGTTCTCTTTTTTCTCGTACCTGATTATTGAGTGAATTCACCTTTTTATAGGGGGTTGACACTTGCATGACCACGTGGGATTCCGTGAAAAAGGAATGTCCGCGGAGCTCTTGGGGGTTGCGTGAATCTGGGCTGGTTGGTGGGTCCTGTCCCATTAGAGAGAGAAAAAATGGCAGTTGGTGGGCTACGTCCCATCAGCCAGTGGGGCTATCGAATAGTTGGGTCTAGTCTGATCAACGGCGTGGCTAGTGGGTGGTTGGATCTGGTGTTGTCAGGTGGCGCGGATCAGAAAGGTGGTGGCCTGAACTGCCAGGACTGTACTGGGACTGACTTGGAGAAATTGGGGGCGTCTTGACCCTTCTGAGGGCACCGAGGCTGAGCCGGGCCGGCCAGGGATGGTCGGGGCCAACTCTATCGACCAGGAGGTGCCGGGGCGAGGCCGACCAGGAATGGTCAGGGCCGACTCGGTGGGCTCGGAGGTGCCGAAGCCGATTGGAGCCGACTAGGAATGGTCGAGGCCGACTCGGCGGGCTCGGAGACACCGGGGCCGACTAGGAATGGTCGGGGCCGACTCGGCGGGCTCGGAGACGCCGGGGCCCATCGGGGCCGACTCGGTGGGCTGGGAGATGTCGGGGCCGATCGGGGCCAACCAGGAATGGTCGGGGCTAACTCGGCAGGCTGGGAGACGACGAGGCTGATCGGGGCCGACCAAGAATGGTCGGGGCTGACTCGGTGGGCTCGAAGATGTTGGGGCTGATCGGGGCCGACTCGGCGGGCTCAAAGACGCTGGGGCCAATCGGGGCCGACCAGGAATGGTCGGGACTAACTCGGCGGGCTCAGAGACACTGGGGCCGATCGGGGCTGACCAGGAATGGTCGGGGCCAACTCGGTGGGTTAGGAGATGCCGGGGCCAATCGGGGCCGGCCAGGAATGGTCGGGGCTGACTCGGTGGGCTGAGAGACTCCAGGCTGATCGGGGCCGACCAGGAAGGGTCGGGGCCGACTCAGCAGGCTCGAAGACGCTGGGGCCGATCGTGGCCGACCAGGAATGGTCGTGTTGGCCCAGATGGCAACCCAAGAGGGGGGGGGGGTGAATTGGGTTCTTAAAAATTTAAGACTTTTTAATTTAAATTAGTTGCAAGATGTGCAAGTGAGATTAACTAATAAGCAAAGAACACACAGTATAAAGAGAGATAGAGAAGAGACAATTAAGCACGGCAAACACAAGATATTTTATAGTGGTTCGGTGCAACCAACACCTACGTCCACTCCCAAGACTCACTTGGGTCCACACTATAATCTCTCTAGATTACAGCCGAGTTGTTTTACAAGCTCACAACTCAAACTTGTTGTTTTCCGGGTGCACAACGAACCCAGCTGGTTTTAACTCGGGCTTACCAGCACAAAACCCTACAAGTTGTTTTTCTAGGGCTCACAACTAACCCAACACAAGCACTCCGGCTTGCAACGAGGTATACCAACCTCCACTAATTCAATCCACAGATTGAATCAGCAAACAAATAATAAAGATTGTGTTTGAACAATAAAGTGCTCCCCTTGAGCAGATATACAAATTAAGTACAAAATGATATAAGGTTAGAAAAGCCTGATAATTTTGCCGATGGTAGATGCTTGGGCTTTCTCCCTTCTTCTCTTCAACTCCTCTAGAAGTGTTGAATCACGCCTCAGCTAGATTCTTGACCGTTGAAGACTTTGGAGTTGAGATGAAGCTTTTCCCTCTTTTGAAAATCCGCAGATTTGACCTTTGAAACGCACTTGGATTTTCTTCTGGCTTTTGTGGAATGATGAGAAGGAGTAGACGAATCTTTCACTTGGATTTCACTCCTTTTGAATCTCTCTACTTGAGCTAAAAGATTTTTCTAATACACTCTGTTTTTCCCTCTTTTCAATTTTTCTTTTCTCTCTTTTGATTTTCTCTTTCTTTGATTTGAAAAGCTCCTCTATTTATAGATTCTGAAACAATATAGCCGTTAGAAACAAAGAAAAATAGCCGTTATTCAAAAATATACCGTTGGAGCTGATGTGTCAACATTAAAAAACCCAATTTCCGGAGTCCTCGAGTCTGGGGAGTCGGCTCGAGGTCGATCCAAAAATAAAATTGAGGGGTCGACTCGCGAAAAAAAATGTCGGCTCCAGTCGGGAGTCGACTCGCGAAAAGCTGGGAGTCGACTCGAGAAGTGCTCAAAAATGGGTCTCTGAGCGGAGTCGACTGAGTCGGCTCGCTCTCGAGAAAGTTCAGGGAGTCGACTCGGAAACTCTCGAGTCGGCTCGGGACGATACAAAAATCAGAAAACATTCTGATTTGCTTTGAAAATCATCCCAACCAACTTTGAAATATAAATTTGACTTAATAATGTTGTTTTAACAGTAATTTCAAGCATTTCAAGAATTCATGATTAAAAGATTATAAAATCATTTTGAATTCATAAGTATAGAACTGAAACATATTCAATTGATTCAAGAAACTCATTATATTTTAATAGTTCATAGTTTCCAATTTGAATAATCAATTTTGTTAAATAACATATTGTTTTTTTAAAAGCAATGTCTTTTGGAAATCATCAAAATCAATAAGTTGGGGCAATTATGTTTCAATAATTTCTCAACAATCTCCCCCTTTTTGATGATGACAAAAATATTGAGTTTGTTATGATTGATTTAGTGAATAACTTTGTTTTCATGGAAAGGCTCCCCCTCAATGAGGTAGCTCCCCCTATGAAACTTAACCCAATCATACAACTTATTTAAACATGAATATACGATAAAATTCTCCCCCTTTTTTGTAATCAACAAAAAGGTTGAGATGCATCCATCAAATTGATTAAAATTCGAATTCATTCAGCATCATCAAAGTATTGAGATATTCATCATTTAAACATAAGCATTCTTCAAGTACATCAAAAAGTTCAAATACATTACTTCAAAATGAAAGTACATAAAAACTTTCAGCATTAAAGAAAACTACATCAAAAGTTACATGAAAACTTAAAAATTTCTTCTGATTCTATTAAATGATCTACAATTTGCTTCATTCCTTCGATTGAATTTTTACATAGTCTTTAGTTTTTCATCAACAAATGTGCAAGCACTCTTGATTTTATCTTGAAGCTCTGCGTTGCTTTGGGATAAGTCTCACTATCTCCACATATATCCTTAAGTTCTTCAAAATATTCTTTAAATTTTCACTTAAGGAACCGAGAAGATCCGATAGTGGATTCAATCTTTGAAATACGATCATAAGAGAATAAATGCTTCTTTTAAGTTCATAAACTTATCTCAAATTCATTTTCAATCTCTTTTCTTGATCACAACTCAGCTTGAATAAAGATCAGTTGATCTGAGTATCAGAAAAACTAGCAGATGAAACATGAAGCTGTGCAGGACAAAGTGGAGCAGGGGTGGAGCAGAGGAGCAAATAGGGCTGGAATAGATGTGCTGAGGAGGCTCCGAGATGATGTCTATCTGTGCCTCTGCATCTTCTCTTCCTCTGTCACTCTTTCTTTCCCAATTTCCATTTTTTTGATAAACCCCATCCTATGAATAGTGCCAAAGTATAATAATCAGTATGTCTTAATTTTCTTTGGCTCATTATCACTAAACACAACCCTTGGCTAAAAATAAGTCAAACCATCCCATAGGGAAGCTGGATTTCCTTTTCCCACATCTGCTATATACCAAACATCATGCTTGGCAGATTGATTGGCTTGCCAGTACAATGGCATCCATGACAAAAATATCTCTTTCGGAAACATAATCAAACCCCGTTTTAGGAAATAATCCTACTGCATATATTGTGAAGCAATCTCAACTCCAAGGATAGCTGACTTAGCAAGAACTTCTTCAAATCCCCAAATCCCTGTTCAATAATCTGGATGAAGCAGGAGCCTATCATCAGAAGAAAGGTGAGGTCCAGACAAGGGTAATTGCAATAATCTAGAAAGAATCGGGAGTTGTTTAAACCCCTCTCACATTGCTAATAAGCCCATGGTCTCCTCTAGACAAATTTTTGTAAAATTCTTTAACTAATGCAGGGATAAGTCGGGCATTCAAGAGAGCAAATTCTCCCATCCCATCTCAATTAACTGTCTTCCAAAAAGAAAGCCCTCATTCTCAAATAACTCAAAATCCATCTTCCTACCAGTGGTGATGATTTTATCTGCTAGGGTCTACCTGGGGGTGGAGGGAGCAGGAGCTGGAGGATCAAGCCGAAGAAGAAGAGGAATCCGGACGGCTCGCGGACGGGTCACGGACGGCTTTTCTCTTCACACCGGCGCCACTGCTAGATCCTCGGGTTTTAGGAGCCATTGATGATTGGAGGTGATAAAGGGGATTTGGAGTTTTGGAGGGTTTGGGAGAGTTTTGGAGAGCGTATTTTGATTAGGGGAAGAATAGAATGCGTCGGGTCGACTCGTGCCCTAAATAAATCCTGGGACCACGTCGAGTCGACTCGCGCGAGTCGGCTCGCGCAAACTCAAGTCACAGGCACAGACACAGAAAGTCCGTCATGGAGTCGACTCGCTCAGAGGAGGGGTCGACTCGAGAGTTTCAATGAAACCGGGAGTCGACTCCGATACGCGTCGAGTCGGCTCCGAGACTATTTCAGACAAAAAACATGAAATTTCTGAAATATGTCCGGAAAATGATCTTAAAAATGATAAATAATCATTGGATGAGAATCAATCAGATATGAGTTCTAGATGAGATGTCCTTAAGATTTGAAAGGAATTCTAGATATATTTCCTTAAGATTTCAAAATTTACTCAAAAGGATTACAAATTCCTAATTCTCCTCTAGATATTCAAACCTTTCTTCACTTAGGGGTTTTGTTAAGATGTCAGCTAATTGTTCTTCAGTGTTTACATAATCTAAACAAATTTCATCATTAGCTACATGTTCTCTTATAAAATGATATCTAATTTCTATGTGTTTTGTTCTTGAGTGTTGAATTGGATTTTTGTTAAATTGATTGCACTAGTATTATCACATTTTATGGGTGTCTTATTAGGTTTGATACCATAGTCTTCAAGTTGTCGCTTAATCCATAGGATTTGCGCACAGCAACTTCCAGCTGCAACATATTCAGCTTCAGTAGTTGATAATGCAACTGAATTTTGCTTTTTGCTAAACCATGTGATTAAGTTACTCCTAAGAAATGGCATGCACCACTTGTGCTTTTTCTATCAATTTTACATCCGGCATAATCAGAATCTGAATATGCAATTAGGTTTAATGTGGAGTCTCTAGAATACCATAAACCTACATCTTTTGTGCCATTTAGATATCTTAAGATTCTTTTAACAGCTATTAAATGTGATTCTTTAGGTTCAGCTTGAAATCTAGCACACAAACATACTGCAAACATTATATCAGGTCTACTTGCTGTTAAATAGAGAAGGGATCCGATAATACCTCGATAATACTTCTGATCAATCTTCTTACCTTCTTCGTCTTTGTCTAGCTTGCATGAAGGACTCATTGGTGTTCCAAGGGGTTTCATTGTTTCCATACCAAACTTTTTGAGTAGTTCTCTTGTGTACTTGGTTTGGTTGATAAAAATTCCCTCCTTGCATTGTTTGATCTGGAGTCCAAGGAAGAAGTTGAGTTCTCCCATCATGCTCATCTCGAATTCTCCCTGCATTAACTTTGCAAATTCTTGACAGAGAGATTCGTTAGTAGCACCAAAAATAATGTCATCTACGTATATTTGTACTACTAGTAAATCTTTACTTTTTCTTTTTAAAAACAAGGTTTTATCAACATTTCCTCTTGTAAAATCATTTTCTATTAGAAATTTACTTAACCTATCATACCAAGCTCTAGGTGCTTGTTTCAAACCATATAAAGCTTTGTGCAATTTAAAAACGTGATTTGAAAACTCGTGATCTTCAAAACCTGGTGGTTGTTCTACATAGACTTCTTCATTAATAAGTCCATTTAAAAATGCGCTTTTTACATCCATTTGAAATAGGTTAATGTTCATATGACATGCAAATGCAAGTAAAAGTCTAATGGCTTCTAGTCTAGCTACAGGTGCAAAGGTTTCATCAAAATCAATACCTTCTTCTTGACTATATCCTTTAGCAACCAGTCTAGCTTTGTTTCTAATTACTATACCATTTTCATCTAACTTATTTCTAAAAACCCATTTAGTTCCTATAGTTGAATGGTTTTTAGGTCTTTCAACTAAGGTCCAAACATTATTTCTAGTAAATTGATTCAGTTCTTCTTGCATTGCTAACATCCAATTATTATCTTTTTCAGCTTCTTCTATAGTTTTAGGTTCAATTTGTGAAACAAATGCAAGATGATTACTAATATTTCTCATGTATGATCTAGTCCTTATTCCTTGAGATGGATCGCCTATAATCAATTCCTTAGGATGACTATGTGCATATTTCCAGTCTCTTGGAAGATCTACATCATTATGATCATTATTAACATCATCATCCTTATGTGAATCATTATCTTTAGCTTCTATTTCATGATTAGAAGATACTTCAATATTAAGTTTTTCAAGATCTTTTTCAATTAGGTTTGTATCTTCCTCATCATCAATCTTTTCAGATCTAGTTGCTAAAGATTCATTAAAAACTACATGAATGGATTCTTCAACTACTAAGGTTCTCTTGTTAAAGATTCTATATGCCTTACTAGTTGTTGAATAACCTAGAAAAATTCCTTCATCAGATTTAGCATCAAATTTTCCTAAGTTGTTTTTACCATTATTATGAATGAAACATTTACATCCAAATGCATGAAAGTATTTTATAGTTGGTTTTCTTTCATTCCATAATTCATAAGGTGTTTTCTTTAATATTGGTCTTATTAAAGCTCTGTTTAAGATGTAACATGCTGTGTTAATTGCTTCCGCCCAAAAATACTTTGGTAAGTTGCTTTCACATAGCATGGTACGGGCCATGTCTTCTAAAGTTCTGTTCTTTCTTTCAACTACACCGTTTTGTTGTGGAGTCCTAGGGGCTGAAAAGTTATGATTAATTCCATTTTCAGTGCAGAAATTTTCAAATAAGTGGTTTTCAAATTCTGTTCCATGATCACTTCTTAGAGATACTATAGTAGTGTTTTTCTCATTTGTGACTTTCTTGAAAAATTTCAGGAACATCGAGAAAGTCTCATCTTTGTGAGCTAAAAACATTACCCAAGTATATCTAGAGTAATCATCTACAATCACTAGGCCATATTTCTTTCCTCCTAGACTTGTAGTTCTAGTTGGTCCAAATAGGTCCATGTGAAGTAGCTCTAGTCCCCTAGAAGTTGAAACAATATTTTTAGATTTAAATGAACTTCTAGTTTGTTTTCCAAGTTGACATGCATCACATATTTTATTATCTTCAAACTTTAATTTAGGTAAATCTTTAACTAAATCCATTTTAATTAGTTTTGAAATAAGGTGTGTGCTTGCATGACCTAATCTACGATGCCACAACCAACTAATATCATTAATGTTAGCATTATCAGAAATTAGGCAATGACTACTCTTAGAAGTTTTGTCTGTGTCAACTAAGTATATATTGCCAAATCTATATCCAGTAAAAACAATGCTATCATCAATAGAATTAGTTACAGTGCATAAAGAAGATTTAAAGAAACATTAAAGTTTTTATCACATAATTGACTTATGCTAATTAGATTATGCTTCAAACCATTAACATAAAGTACATTTCAATAGTTATGGATGGAGTTATGCGAACTTTACCAAGGCCCAAGATTTGACCTTTACCGTTATCGCCAAATGTCACAACTCCACCTACTTTTCTTCTAGGGTGATGAATTCCTCTTTGTCACCCGTCATATGTCTTGAGCAGCCGCTATCAAGATACCACTTCTTGTTTGATCTTTTGGCTACAAGACATTCCTGCATATCATCAAACTTTATGTTTAGGTACCCAAGCTTTCTTGGGTCCTTCATGGTTAGTAGAACAAAAATTGTTCCTTTCGGAACCCATATTTTCTTAGCTTTAATATTTAGCTTGTTGTTTTTTTAATGTTTTGCATTCAAAGGATTTGTGACCTTTTTCATTACATTTAAAACAAGTTATATTACCTTGGTTGGCTTTTACAAAAATATTCTTTAGTGATTTCTGTTTTCTTAGTGTGTTATATCCTAGCCCAGCTTTATCAAAAACAGCTTTTTGACTATCTAGGATCATGTTAAGTTTAGTTGAACTTAATGTGAATTTCTCAACAATGTCCTTATATTTTTTAACATCTTTCTTAAGAGAGTCAATTTCTTTAGCTTGCTGTTCTTTATCTAAAGCTAGAGTTTCTATTTCATCTTTTAAGTCTTTAGTTAAGTTTGTAGTTTCAGATTTTAATGAATCTAATTCTTGATTAAGATTATCTCTTTCTTTCCTAAGGTCTTCTTTTTCATTAGTAATTTCTTAACTTCTAAAGCTAATTCATTTTTACTTTTAGCTAAACTAACATTATCATTTTTCACAGATTTAATTTCTTTTTCAAATTTAAAATCTATCATTAGTTCATTAAAAGCTTCAAACATTTCATCAAATGTAAACTCATTGTCGGAGGTTTCGGAACTTACCTCGTCATTGTCGTCGTCGTTGGCCATGAAACAAATATTTGCAACCTCTTTTTGTTCTTCTTCTTCGGAAGAAGATTCTTCAGTCCATGTTGCAACATATGCCTTCTTCTTTTTCTTGAAGGTCTTTTTCAATTGTGGACAATCATATCGATAATGCCCCGGTTTCTTACACTCATAACATATCAAGGGGTCTTTCTCTTTGTCCTTGTCCTTATCTTTCTTTTCCTTTTCTCCTTCATTTTGTTTCCAAATTTATGTTTTTGGAAGGGTTTCTTTTTCCTCAAAAATCTTCTAAACTTCTTGGCCAAGAGAGCAGTTTCATCATTATCTTCATCACTATCATCACTGCTGCTCTCTTCCAATTCTGCAGTCTTGAGGGCAAAAGTTTTCCTTCTTTTTGTTTCCTCCTCAACATGCTGCCTCATTGTCAATTCGTGGGTCATGAGAGATCCTAGAAGCTCCTCTAAGGGTAGTGCATTGAGGTCTTTGGCTTCTTGGATTGCTGTGACTTTTGCTTCCCACGATCTTGGCAATGACCTGAGTATTTTGCGAACAAGATCAGCATTAGTATAAACTTTTCCTAAACTTTTCAAACCATTCACTATATCGGTGAATCTAGTGAACATGCATGTGATGGTTTCAGTTTGTTCCATTGTGAACAATTCATATTTATGAACCAAGATATTTATCTTTGATTCTTTTACTTGGTTTGTTCCTTCATGTGTGACTTCCAACCTATCCCATATTTCTTTAGCGGAATTACAAGTAGAGATGCGGTTGAATTCATTTGAATCTAAGGAACAATATAAGATATTAATGGCTTTGGCATTAAGTTGAGCCATTCTCCTATCATTATCATTCCAATCCCTTTCGGGCTTTGGAACAATAGTGCCATCAATAAGGTGTGTGGGTGTACTAGGTCCATTTAATATAACACCCCAAAGCTCATAATCAGAAGCTTGAATGAATATCCTCATTCTAGCTTTCCAATAAGAATAGTTTGAGCCATTAAAGAGTGGAGGTCTATTTGTAGAATGACCTTCAGCAAAACTAGAACCACTTTGTGTTGCCATAATGACCTTTAGCTCTTGATCGTGAGATCAAACTCTAAATGAGCACTAGCTCTGATACCAATTGTTGGCCCAGATGGCAACCCAAGAGGGGGGGGGTGAATTGGGTTCTTAAAAAATTTAAGACTTTTTGCAATTTAAAATGAGATGTGCAAGTGAAAGGATTAACTAATAAGCAAAGAACAAACACAAGTATATGAGAGATAGAGAAGAGACAATTAGCACGGCAAACACAAGATATTTTTATAGTGGTTCGGTGCAACCAACACCTACGTCCACTCCCAAGACTCACTTGGGTCCACACTATAATCTCTCTAGATTACAGCCGAGTTGTTTTACAAGCTCACAACTCAAACTTGTTGTTTTCACGGGTGCACAACGAACCCAGCTGGTTTTAACTCGGGCTTACCAGCACAAAACCCTACAAGTTGTTTTTCTAGGGCTCACAACTAACCCAACACAAGCACTCCGGCTTGCAACGAGGTATGCCAACCTCCACTAATTCAATCCACAGATTGAATCAGCAAACAAATAATAAAGATTGTGTTTGAACAATAAAGTGCTCCCCTTGAGCAGATATACAAATTAAGTACAAAATGATATAAGGTTAGAAAAGCCTGATAATTTTGCCGATGGTAGATGCTTGGGCTTTCTCCCTTCTTCTCTTCAACTCCTCTAGAAGTGTTGAATCACGCCTCAGCTAGATTCTTGACCGTTGAAGACTTTTGGAGTTGAGATGAATCTTTTCCCTCTTTTGAAAATCCGCAGATTTGACCTTTGGAACGCACTTGGATTTTCTTCTGGCTTTTGTGGAATGATGAGAAGGAGTAGACGAATCTTTCACTTGGATTTCACTCCTTTTGAATCTCTCTACTTGAGCAAAAGATTTTTCAAATACACTCTGTTTTTCCCTCTTTTCAAATTCTTCTTTTCTCTCTTTTTATTTTCTCTTTTTTTGTTGAAAAGCTCCTCTATTTATAGATTCTGAAACAATATAGCCGTTAGAAACAAGAAAAATACCGTTATTCAAAAATATACCGTTGGAGCTGATGTGTCAACATTAAAAAACGCCCAATTTCCGGAGTCCTCGAGCTCTGAGGGAGTCGGCTCGAGGTCGATTACCAAAAATAGAAACGCAGAGGGGTCGACTCGCGAAAAAAAGTGTCGGCTCCAGTCGGGAGTCGACTCGCGAAAAGCTGGGAGTCGACTCGAGAAGTGCTCAAAAAATGGGTTCTGTTGTTTGAGCGGAGTCGACTCGCACAGACAGGAGTCGGCTCGCTCTCGAGAAAGTCGAGAAACTCAGGGAGTCGACTCGGAAACTCTCGAGTCGGCTCGGGACGATACAAAAATCAGAAAAATTCTGATTGAGTTTAAAACTTGTCCCAATTAAATTTAAAATATAAATTTGACTTGAATACATTAATTATGACATTTAACATGGATTCAAGACATTTCAAGAATTCATCGATTGAAAGTATAAAGTGTAAAATTCCTTTTAGAATTCTTTTAAGCTAGAACTTGAAATTCCTTTTTCTAATCGATTCAAAACTCATTTAATATGACCATTGAAAGTTCATTCCGTTCAATTTGAATAAGCTCAAGGTTTTGATAAATAAACATATTGTTTTCTTTAAGATACTCATGGCTTTTGGGAATCATCAAAATCAATAAAGTTGGGGCAATTATGTTTCAATAATTTCTCAACAGGTCGGAGCCGACTCGGCGGGCTGGGTGATGCCGGGGCCGATCGAAGCCGACGAGGAATGGTCGGGGCCAACTTGGCAGGTTCGGAGATACTGGGGCCGATCGAGGCCGACCAGGAATGGTCGGGGCTGACTCGGTGGGTTAAGAGACACCGGGGCTGATCTGGGCCGACCAGGAATGGTTGGGGCCGACTCGGCGGACTCGAAGACACTGGGGGCTGCATTAATGTCTTACCGAAATTGCCCCTGTGGCTATACCAGCCACATCAGATGCCCCCCCGCCTCTGAGCACTAAGGACCACGTGCCTACAATCCTTTGGGCGAAAGGGGCGCAAAAATTCAAAAAATGATTGCCTCCTTAGTGCGCTTTCAATGGCCTGATGAGCTGGCGCTTCATCCCAAGGCAGGGTCGCTTCGAAGATCTCCTGCAATCATGCGGTAGGTAGGGGCTGAAGTTGGTGACGGACGCTCCGGAGAGGGAGTTCATTGGAGAATGGAAAAAGTCAAGGGTCATCATTGCTTCTTCGCTTTCTATGCTCCGCGATTGGTCGGGGATCACGCTCCTTGGGACGAATCAAGGCGGCACGTCTTGGGCGTAGGCAAAATTTCCGGCTGACAGCCCGTGGCACAATAGAGGTGCGCCACATGGTGGGATCTCGAGCGTCGTTGGTCGGAGATGGAGGGTATAAAAGCGTTTTAAGAGCTTGAGGACTTTTATGCTGCTATTGCTTTCTTCTACCTTCTTCTTCCCTGAGCTCTTCTGCAACCTGAGTCCTTCTAACTCCCAGGTTAGTTTCATCCTTTACCTCACCCATGGACCGTCGCACCGTCAGGGAGGGTAAGAGACCCGTAGAAGAGTCTTCCCATTCCAGTAGTGAAAACCGGGTCCCTTTAGCTAGCCAAATGCCTTGGCCGATGGGTAGCATCACCATCCGCGACCGATCGAGTGTGATAGGACCTCTGTCCACCTCAGGTTCCCCTATTAGGGCAGTCGCTGTGTCCTCCCACCGTCTGGCGCTTCCTCCGACGGTGAGTTCTGATCCAGCAGGTCCAGCGAGGGTGGCCTCAACCATGACCCCTGAGGATGTAGAGGCCGTTAGGGCTAAGTACCTGGTCCTTGATTTCATCGGCCTGTCCGCACCAGGGCCCAAAGATAGGGTGACCTCTGACCTCCCTGGTCAGGTTGCCCTATATGATGAGTTCTTCCGATGCGGACTACGCCTTCCCTTCCATCCCTTTTTCCTAAACCTTTTAGATAGGTATAGGTTAGTGTCGGCGCAGTTGACTCCGAATTCGATTCGGATCATCTGCTTTCATTATCCTTTGCTACTTCCAGGAGGCCCGGCCGGGGCTAACTGTGTTTCGAGCTTTCTATAAGCTCTGCCGTCAGGGTGAGGGGGCCTGGTGGGCATTTACCGCCAGGCCGGGTAGAGCCTTCCCTTTAGGTCTCCCATCCAAAATTAGGGAATGAAAACCTCGATTCCTTTTTGCTCATGTCGAGGGGGTCCGGGCTGCTTGGAGGGAGCCAGACACTAGTCCCAATGATAATTCCACCGTAAGGGATAGGGACAGGGAACTATTCACCCAATTGTCCAATTGCCAAATCCCCAACTACAAGGAACTCCTATCCGAGGAGAACCTGGTAGAGGCTGAGTTGGCCCCGGTGGCCGGTGACCTTGATGTCTGACTTCTTCTGTCTCGTCCCAGGATTTTCCGTACACCATTGCAAATGTTTGTCACCTTTTTGCTGCAGCGATGAAGGTCTCCGCCAGTGATTTCGAGGCTGTCCTGAAGCAAAAGAGGCAGGCGGCCGGAGAGACATCCAAGCCGGCAAAGAGGATCCGACGAAGGGAGCTGGCCAGGTCGACTGAAGCCCTCATGGCCTCGGCGCCTGCAGAAGAGCCGGTTGAGAAGAAGCCGGTCAGAGGAGTGGTCCCGGGGTCGGCTGGGGCCAAAGTTGAAGAAGGAGAGATTCTGGCCACCACCGAACCGACGATGGTGGTTTTAGATGAGGAGGAGGTACTCGCCGCCGCTGGTGTGCCCAAGGCGGAGCGGGTCACAATCGCCATTGGTCCTCCAACTGCCACAGAGCCAGAGATTGAGAATGCTCCCCTAACCGCCGGTGAGGGGGAGCCAGCCGCCAGGGAGCCTCGGGCTGGGGTGGAGGCGGCCAAGAAGCGGGGAGGTGAGCCGAGGAGCTCATCCCGCCAACCAGCGCGGTGCCCGACCCATCCCCAAGTTGAAGGTCCGCAAGAGGGACAGACACGGCTGGTCTCATAATCGGCTCAATGGCGGATGTCGCACAAGCCGCCCACCTTCTGTCAAGAGTTCGGACCGTCGAGTTTGAAGAGGAGATGCGGGGATTGAGCCACTCTGCACTCCTGGACATTGTAATGGTTTTCGTTGTCCAGGTAATTTTTGAGCCTTCCTCATTTCTTTTGATGTTTCCATTTCCTATGGTTAACATGCTCCCTTTGCTACAGATGGCCAATGGCGCAATCGGCCTTCGCGAGGCATTGGCCCATTCCTCAAATACAATTGTCAAGGCCATGGTGCAGGCCAACAAATACAAGAAATAGAGCATGGCGCAATCTCAAAGCCTTGCTCGTCTTCACCAAGAGGCCTCGGCCCGGGAGGAGAGTCTGGCCGGCCGACTGAGGGTGGGGGAGAGCCGGGCCTCCGCAGCTGAGGCCAAGATGGAGCTGGCCTCTAAAAAATTGAAGGCCACCACGGTGCAAAATGAGGAGTTGGCCCGGTGGCTCCAACGCGCCGAGGAGGAGGCCCGGGCCACCGCGGAGAGGGCAGCTGCCGTGGAGAAGGCGGCGGAGGAGGTGGCCTCGGAGAAGGCCGGAGTAGTGGCCTGTGCTAATGAGGCCAGTGCCCATGTTGAAGAGGCCGACAGTAGGGCTTTGGAGGCTGAGGTGCGAGCCAAGGAGGCCGAGGCCAGGGCATAGCGGGCTGAGGCCGAGGCGGAGTAGGTCATCCCCAACTATAAGGTCTCGCCAGAGTTCAAACAAGAAGTCATCGAGGCCGGCCTCGATGCTTATGTCCAAGGCTTCGAGATGTGCAAGGTTAAGGTATCTGCGGCCCTCGAGATCAACATCTCTGAGCTTGATGACATCCGGCCTGGGGAGTCTGACGAGGAGCCGGCAAAGAAGGAGGACAAGGAGAAGCCCGGCCCAGGCGAACCTTGAGGGTCCACTACCCATTTTTCTTTTTCTTTGATTCATGTAACCAGCCTTAGGCCAAATTTTGTACTTTCCTTCAATTGTTAATGAAGAAAAAGGTTTTGTCAAAATTCCTTTACTTTTCACTTCATATATTCCTTCTTCCTTTGGGAAAAACGTCTTACTGTTTAACTGACGATTGAACGGGTCCCGTACATGTTGATGAAGGGGGGAGGGCTTTCCTTCTGAAATGTTTTCTCAACTTTAAACATTGTGCCTATTGACAATGTCGTAGCCGTATCGTAGTTTTGGACTGGCCAATGCATCTCCAGGATGTAAGCGAGCTATGTGGAAGGTCACTTGAGGTGCTTTATGTTGTTGTAGACTGTTCAAAGGGGGACTCATCTGCGCATAAATCCTCTGAAGGCTTGGAATGATTCATGGGCGACTTAGTGCTAAGATTAATCTTGAAGGTGCTGGGACCGACCAGAGATGGTCGGGGCTGACTTGGCCAATTTGGAGATGCCGAGGCTGAGTGGGGTTGGCCGAGGGAGGCCTACACCGACTCGGTCAATATTGGAGATGCCTGGGCCGGTCGAGCCGACCAGAAAAGGTCGGGGCCGAGCTGGCCAGCTCTGGGTCTATGAGGGGCAAACATGGTCCTTCAGAGCCGTCCCGACCTTTTAACCATCTCAGGGGTTTGTGTGCTGCCCGAGTGGCGACTCGACTGGGTACGGGGCTGTTAGGGTCTTAACCAACTTGGGGGCACCGCCGTGCTAGGACCGAGTGGTGTCCTATTAGCTGTGATGCCGGCAAGCTCCTTTTGAACCACCTCGGGGGTTTGTGTACCACTCGAGTGGTGACTCGACCGGGTACAGAGCTGTTAGGGTCTTAACCGACTCGGGGGCACCGCCGTGCTGGGACCGAGTGGTGTCCCATTAGCCGCGATGCCGGCGAGCTCCTTTTGAATCACCTTAGGGGTTTGTGTGCCGCTCGAGTGGCGCTCGACCGGGTATGGAGCTGTTAGGGTCTTAACCGACTCAGGGGAACCGCCGTGCTAGGACCGAGTGGTGTCGCATTAGCCGCGATGCCGGCGAGCTCCTTTCGAACCATCTCGGGGGTTTGTGTGCCGTCCGAGTAGCGACTCGATCGGGTACAGAGCTGTTAGGGTCTTAATCGACTCTGGGGCACCGCCATGCCGGGGCCGAGTGGTGTCCCATTAGTCGCGATGCTGGCGAGCTTCTTTTGAACCACCTTGGGGGTTTGTGTGCTGTCCGAGTGGCGACTCGACGGGTACAGAGCTGTTAGGGTCTTAGCCGACTCGAGGGCACCGCCATGCTGGGGCCGAGTGGTGTCCCGTTAGCCACGATGCCGGTGAGCTCCTTTTGAACCACCTTAGGGGTTTGTGTGCGCTCGAGTGGCGACTCAACCGGGTATGGAGCTGTTAGGGTCTTAACCGACTCGGGGGCACCGCCGTGCCGGGGCCGAGTGGTATCCCATTAGCCGCGATGCCGGTGAGCTCCTTTTGCGAGATCTGGTCCTTGGATACAGGGGAGAACAGGCTGTGACATTGGAAGGGACCCCTTTATTACTCATATTCCAAGGGAATACATCATTGATAATATTGACGGAGGTTATCCGCATTCCAGGTATGCGGAATAGGTCTTCCGTCGAGCTCTTCTAGTTTGTATGCCCCCCGGTGAAGTGTCTTGGCAACGCGATAGGGACCCTCCCAGTTGGGGGATAGCTTGCCCCCCTCCGTAGGCTTGGATACCTCATCCTTCCTCAAAACCAAGTCTTCACAGCGAAAGACCTTGGGACGGACTCGGGCATTGTAGTACTTGGCCGCTCGCTGACGAAAGGTCGCCATGTGCAGCCTCGTCCGGTCATATGCTTCGTCGATGAAGTCTAGATTAGCTCGTATCAGTGCGGAGTTGCTTTCCTCATTGAAGGACTCCATGCGCGGACTAGGCAGTCCGATCTCAACGGGAATGACAGCTTCAATCCGAAGATGAGACTGAAGGGAGTCTCACCCGTCGGGGCCCTGGGGGTCATGTGGTAAGCCCAGATCACACTGGGGAGTTTCTCCACCCATCGACCCTTGGACCCATCCAGCTGGGTCCTGAGCCCTCTGAGAATGGTACGGTTCATGACCTCAGCCTCTCCGTTGGTCTAGGGGTAGCGGACAGAAGTGAATCGGTGATGAAGCCTAGCTCATCACAGAAATTCTTAAATGCTTAATTGTTGAATTATCGGCCGTTGTCTGTGATGAGGGTATGAGGTAGGCCAAAATGGCATATGATCGACTTCCAGAAGAAGGCTTTGACCTTACTTTCAGTTATCTTAGCCAGTACCTCGACCTCGACTCATTTGGTGAAGTAGTCGATGGCGACTAGCAAGAATCTCCGCTGCCCTGAAGCCGGGGGAATGGCCCGAGGATATCCATTCCCCATTGAGCGAAAGGCCAGGGGGCCGAGAGCGGGTTCAGCGGGGTGGACGGTTGATGCTAGATGTGCACGTGGCACTGACAACCATCGCACTTCTGAACTAGTTTGGCCGCATCCTCCTTCATAGTGAGCCAGAAGTATCCCTGATGGAGAGCCTTCTGGGCTAGGGACCTGCCCCCAGATGATTCCCATAGATGCCTTCATGGATTTCTATGAGGATGTAGTCAGCGTCGATGGGTCCTACACACTTGAGCAGAGGGTAGGAGAACGACCTTCTATATAGACGCTCGTCCAGAAGGACGAATTTGGAGGCCCTCCACCTCAGTAGCCTGGCTTCGTTGTGATCGTCAGGGAGAGTGCCGTCAGTGAGATAGCGGACATAGGCATCCATCCATGTGGGCTCTTGGGTGAGCGGGAGGACTTCCTCGCCATCCTCTATGCTGAGCCTTTCTAAGTATTCGATGTAAGCGTCCCTTGCCATGTCGTCGGCAGAGGTAGCTAGACGAGAAAGAATGTCGGCCTTGGCGTTCTCACTCCGGGAAATGTAACTGATACTGAAGTAAGCTAAGGGGGAGGTCAAGAGCCGAACCTTGCCCAAGTACCGAGTCATAACAGGGTCACGCGCCTCATACTCTCCGTTGATTTGCCTGGAGATGAGTTGCGAGTCTGTGAAAGCCTGAGATGCCTTATTCCAAACTCCTGGGATAGCCTTAATCCGGCTAGTAGGGCTTTGTACTCAGCTTGATTATTGGTGGCCTCGAATAAAAACCGTAGGGTGCATTGTGTTCTCTCACCACTCGGTCAGGCGAGAATGAGGCCGGCGCCACTTCCCTGAGAGTTCGACGCGCTGTCCATATGAAGGATCCAAGTTTATCCATCGCCGCTTGGTTCAGGCTTGCGCTGTTCCTTGGTAACTTCCTCGGTTGCCTCATCCGCCCAAGTGCACTCAACCAGAAAGTCGGCTAAAACTTGGGACTTCAGGGCCGGTCATGCCTGGAAGGAGAGGTCGAACTCTCCTAGCTTGATAGCCCATTTGGCGAGTCGGCCTGAGGTATCCGGACAAGCCAGGATGGCTCGGAGGGGCTGGTCCGTAAGCACCACGATGGGATGGGCTTGAAAGTATGGGCAGAGACGTCGGGCGAAGACTATCAGGGCAAAGATAACTTTCTCTGTCTTGGAGTACCTAACTTCTGCGTCATTGAGGACCTTGCTCACATAATAGATGGGTCTCTATGTCCCGTCAGTGTCAAAACGCACCAAGACCGAGCTAACGGCCTCCGAAGAAGCGGCAAGGTAGAGGAAAAGGCTTTCGCCATCCCTTGGCTTAGATAAGAGCAGCGGGGAGGACAGAAATGCCTTCAACCCATCGAAGGCACTCTGGCAGTCATCTGTCCATTCGAAGCTGTTCACCTTCCACAGGGCCTTGAAGAAGGTAAACATCTCTCGGTCGATTTGGAGAGGAAACGACTCATAGCCGCCACTCTTCTCGTTAGTCGTTGCACTTCCTTCTTACTGGACGATGGCCTCATGTCAAGGATGGCGCTGATCTTCTCTGGGTTTGCCTCGATCCCCCGCTGGGTCACCATAAAACCCAGGAACTTGCCCGCCGTGACCCCAAAAGCATATTTCTTGGGGTTCATCTTGACTTGGAAACGACAGAGGTTGTTGAAGGTTTCCTCTAAGTTGGAGACATAATTGGAGGTGCGAGTGCTCTTTGTCAGCATGTCATCCACATAGACCTCTATATTCCGGCCTAGCTGATCTCGGAACACCCTATTTATCAACCTCTGGTAGGTTACCCCCGCATTCTTGAGGCCAAAAGGCATCACCTTGTAGCAATAAATGCCTTTCTCCGTCACAAAGGATGTGTGCTCCTCATCATTGGGGTCCATTCTTTTATGATTATATCCGGAGAAGGCATCCATGAAACTGAGGAGCTCGTGCCCGGAGGTGGAGTCCACTAGCTGATCTATTCTTGGCAGGGAAAACTGTCTTTTGGACACGCCTTGTTAAGGTCAGTGAAGTCAATACAAATTCTCCAGCTCTAGTTGTCTTTCGCACCATGACCACATTAGCTAGCCAGCTAGGGTAATGTGCCTCCCGGATGTGGCCGGCACTGAGTAGTTTGTTGACTTCCTCATCGAAAGCCTTTTGTCGATCGGGAGCGAAGCTTCTCTTCCTTTGGCGGATTGGATGGTGCCTTGGGTCAATGTTGAGCTTATGGGTGATCACCTCTGGAGGGATATCGGGCATGTCAGATGCCGACCAAGCAAAAACGTCCGAGTTAGCCTGCAGGAAGGTTAAGAGGCACTCCCGGTCCTCCGGGGAAAGGAGTCTGCCGATACGCACGGTCTTCATCGGGTCATCTCCAAGAGGGAAAGTTAGGAGGTGCGCGGCTGGCTCCCTCCCTTGCTGGAATCTCTGGGATCATGCGCTTCTAAAGTTGATTCAGCCTCCAAAGGACTTGACGCTGTGTGATAACAAGGCAGGACTGGGCTGGTCTCACCGCGCATCTCTCCGACTCCTTCACCAGTGGGGAACTGCACTAGTAAATGCTGGGTGAAGATAACTGCATCCAAAAGATTTAGGCCCAGACACCCGAGAATGGCGTTGTACGCCAAGGGGACACGTACAACTAAGAACTTCATAATCACTGTGCTTTGGTATGGTGGTGCTCCGGACGTCACGGGAAAACATATCTCGCCCTCGACTTTTACTGAATCCCCTGTGAACCCGACTAAGGGAGCCACCACAGGCCGAAGGGAGTCAAGAGATAATCCCATCCGAACAAATGCATCGTAGGTAAGGATGTTAGCTGAGCTGCCACTATCAACCAATATCCTCTTTACAAGGTGCTTGCCAATCGTCATAGAGACGACGACGCCTTCATTGTTTACATTTTCAACAACAGTAGACTCTCCCCTAGAAATTACATTATTCAACGCCTCCTCCCCCCTCGGGCGTTTGGACAAAGGAGCTGCCCCCCAGGATACCATCCCGACTGTCCGCTCTGTGGGAGTGTTATCAACGGCGGCTTGAATAGGTGGAGGCCCCATGAGGGTCGGCAGCGGCTGCCGCGCCTTTTGGATATACTTGCCGAGGTAGCCTCGGTTGATGAGTTACTCTATGGCCCGCTTCAAGCTAAAGCAACTATCGGTGTCGTGGCCGTAATCCCGATGGAATCGATAATAATGACTATTGTCATGGGGAGGACCTTTCTTCATGGGAGGAGGGCGTTGGAGATAAGGCTCTCCCTCGATCTCCATAAGGATGTGAGATCGAGGGGCGAGAAGGGGTGTGAGCTTGCTCTCGTTAGGGATGGGGCTTCGATGCCTATTGTCAGATCGGCGAGGCGGGTCAGACTGCCGGTGTTGAGGGGGTCCGTTTGTCTTAGGGCGAGCGGGCTTGTGGCTGAAGCTCCTCGAGGATTCTCGGCGGGTGAAGTCAGCTTCATCCGCATGGATGTACTTCTAAGCCCGGAGGAGGAGGTCGGAGTAGGAACTCGGGGGCTTTTTGTCCAAGGAAAAGGTGAAGCAGGACGGGAGGAGTTCTCGCTTCAGCGCTAGAGTTGCCACCGCATCATCCAAATGATAAACTACAAGGGTGGCAGCGTTAAACCGGGACACAAAGTCCCGTAGCGACTCCCCTCCTTCTGGCACACGGAAAAGAGGTGGTCCGCCACTCTTGGAATCTGCCGGTAGTCATCGAAATGTGCCAGGAAGGCCCTCTTCAGCTCTCGAAAGGAGTCGATGCTGTGAGGGGACAGGCGCGAGTGCCACGCACGAGCAGCCTTCCGTAGAGTGGCAGGGAAGGCTTTGTAGAGAAGGGCGTCCGAAGCACCTTGGACTTACATCATTGCTTTATAACTCTCAAGATGGTCGAGAGGATCTATTGTACCATCGTACGGATCTATCTGGGGAAAACGGAATCTGAAGGGGACAGGTTCCTCCAATATCTGGCGGGTGTAAGGAGGACGGGTGTCAAACTCCTCCTCCAGTTGATGATTGATTTTTTTGGCAAGCTCATCCAATCGCCTATTGTACTCATCCAGGCGCTCCTCCGCCTGGCGGCTGATTGTCGGGGCCCTCCGAGATGGCTAGGAGGAAGAGGAAGAGGAAGAAAAAGAAGGAGAAGGAGAAGGATGCGGAAGCCAAGATTTCCATTTTGGTTCCTCCTGATGATGTGGTTCGAGAGGAAATTTGTTGGGGCCACAATCGGGAGACTGTGGCTGCTTGGGGGGCTCACGGCGAGGGTTCCTAGGGGAGACCTGCCTCCTAGGGGAGACCTAACGACGACTGGGTTCCCGCTGAGGAGGGCTTCCCCAGCTGACTGCTGACTGGCGGGGGGAGCAGTCTGGTGCTGGGTGGCCACGGACTGTTGCTGCTGGAGTCCATGGACCATAGCGGTGAGAATTTGGACTTACTGGGTGAGATTTGCTAGCTCTCCGCAGTTTGGACAGCTGCATCTGGTGGTGGACGGGTGACAGGAAGATTGGTAGTTGGGGGATTGGCCTCCTGCTACCTAACTAGCGGGGGAAGCCCCGCTGGACAGCTGATGGAAGCATCCTGAGCTCGCGTCAAGACCATGGCTTGAAGGAGAAGAGAGTGGGGAGCAAATGTTCGCCGATATGTAATACAGGGAACTCTGAGCCCCCCTACCTGGCGCCAATCTGATGACGCTCGATCACTGGTCCTAAACATCGGGAGAAGGAGGCAGATTGATTAATGGATCCTTGTCTTGCCGGGCTACCTGCAAAAAATCCCAGGACCGGAGGGATGCTCCGGTGGGGACCCTCCGATGCTCAAGTTAGCAACCGAGGTCACAGCTGAGGAAGAGCTCGAATGAGCTCCTTTTTTGATGAAAAGAGCCCCTAGGGAGGAAGAATTCCTCTCTGGGTCTCGGGATAGCAATCCTTTGAGTTTTCTTTTTTCTTGTACCTGATTATTGAGTGAATTCACCTTTTTATAGGGGGTTGACACTTGCATGACCACGTGGGATTCCATGAAAAAGGAATGTTCGCAAAGCTCTTGGGGGTTGTGTGAATCTGGGCTGGTTGGTGGGTCATGTCCCATCAGAGAGGGGAAAAAGATGGTTAGTGGGCTACGTCCCATCAGCCAGTGGGGTTATCGGATAGTTGGGTCCAGTCCCATCAGCGGCGTGGCCAGTGGGTGGTTGGATCTGGCATTGTCAGGTGGCGTGGATCAAAAAGGTGGCGGCCTGAACTGCCAGGACTATACTGGGGCCGACTTGGAGAAATTGGGGGCGCCTTGACCCTTCTGAGGGCGCCGAGGCTAAGCCGGGCCGGCCAAGGATGGTCGGAGCCAACTCTATTAACCAGGAGGTGCCGGAGCGAGACCGACCAGGAATGGTCGGGGCTGACTCGGTGGGCTCGGAGGCACCGGGGCCGATCGGGGCCGACCAGGAACGGTCGGGGCCGACTCGGTGGGCTGGAAGACGCCGGGGCTAATCGGGCTGACCAGGAATGGTCGGGGCCGACTCGGCGGGCTGGGAGACGCCGGGGCCGATCGGGGCAGACCAGGAATGGTCGGGGCCGACTCGGCGGGCTCAGAGACACCGGGGCCGATTGGGGCCGACCAGGAATGGTCGGGCCGACTCGATAGGCTGGGAGACGCCGGGGCCGATCGGGGTCGACCAGGAATGGTTGGGGCTAACTCGGTGGGCTGGGAGACATCAAGACCGATCGGGGCTGACCAGGAATGGTCGGGGCCGACTCGGCGGGCTTGGAGATGCTGGGGCCGATCGGGGCAGACCAAGAATGGTTGGGGCCGACTCGGTGGGCTCGGAGACGCCGGGGCTGATCAGGGCCGACCAGGAATGGTCGGCTGACTCGGCGGGCTCGGAGACACTGGGGCTGATCGAGGCCGACCAGGAATGGTCGAGGCCGACTCGGCAGGCTCGGAGACGCTGGGGCCGATCGGGGCCGACTCGGTGGGCTGGGAGACGCCGGGGCCGATCGGGGCCGACCAGGAATGGTCGGGGCCGACTCGGCGGGCTGGGAGATGCCGGGGCCGATCGGGGCCGACCAGGAATGGTCGGGGCCGACTCGGCGGGCTCGGAGATGCTGGGGCCGATCGAGGCCGACCAGGAATGGTCGGGGCCAACTCGGCAGGCTGGAAGACACCTGGGCCGATTAGGGCCAACCAGGAATGGTCGGGGCCGACTTGACGAGCTGGGAGATGCCGGGGCCAATCGAGGCCAACCAGGAATGGTCGGGGCTGACTCGGCGGACTCGGAGATGCTGGGGGCTGCATTAATGTTTTACTGAAATTGCCCCTGTGGCTGTACCAGCCACATCACTCTCCATTGATTTCTGGTGCGTGGGCATTCTCTTTAGTTATTTTAGCCATTGACTGTGACTTGGATAGTTGCGATCAAATAATTCTAATCAAATAAAGCAGAGGCATCAGTTTTTCAAACTCTATCCTCCGAGTTTGCTTTACTTTTGCTGAGAAATCGGCTTTACCGTCCTTCTTGTGAGGTTCTTGAACTCTCCGTCTCTTCATCATTGTATTTTGTACGTACATTATTACAATCTTCTGTTTTGTTTCCCAGGAATTAATTAAATTGGGTGGTGGATGAATTATTGTTGCAATAAACTGGAATCCATGGCGGTTGCTTTATTTTTGCTGCTGCTTCTCCTATCCTTAGCACCGCTCATGTCCTCCTCGCGGTTGGGAAATGAGACAGCCTGTAGGCCTTGCTTGCTATAAAGAATCAGATAACACGCGAGTCCCCTGGAGCTCTGAGCTCATGGAATCACACTGTCCATGTCTGTGCCTGGGAGGGGGTCTCGTGCATCCGCAAGCACGACACGTAGAGGATCTCAGCCTTGGAACTCGCATCTCATGGCCTGGCAGGTTCCCTCTCTCCTTTCATTGGCAACCTCAACTTCCTCAGAAGAATCGACTTATGAGACAACGGTCTCCATGGCGAGATCCCGCCATAGATCGGCCGCCTGCACCGGCTGTTGCATCTTGATTTGACCTCCAACTCATTTGTAGGGCTAATCCCTGTCAATCTATCCTATTGTTTAGACATTCAGATGCTCAATCTAAGCGACAACCATCACGTGGGGGAAATACCTGATGAGATCAGCAACCTATCCCAGCTTAAATATCTGTCAATTAACAATAACAACTGATGTGGCTGGTGTAGCCACAAGGGTAATTTCAGCAAAACCAAAGCATTAGTGCACCCCAACATCTCCAAGCCCGCCGAGCGGCCCCAACCATTCTTGGTCGGTCCCGCTCGGCCCCGGCGTCTCCGAGCACACCGAGTCGGCCCCAACCATTCTGGGTCAGCCCCGCTCGGCCCTGGTGTCTCCGCGCCCACCGAGTCAGCCCCGGCCATTCCTGGTCGGCCCCGCTCGGCCCCGGCTTCTCCGAGCCCGCCGAGTCAGCCCTGACCATTCATGGTCGGCCCCGCTCAGCCCCAGCGTCTTCGAGCCCACCGAGTTGGCCCCAACCATTCCTGGTCGGCCCCGCTCAGCCCCAGCGTCTCCGATTCCGCTGAGTCGGCCCCGACTTTTCTGGTCGGCCCCGCTCGGCCTCGGCGCCTCCAAGCCAGCCGAGTCATCTCCGACAATTCCTGGTCGGCCCCACTCAGCCCCGGCATCTTCGAGCCTGCCGAGTCAGTCCCGACCATTCTTGGTCGGCCCCGCTTGGCCCCGGCATCTTCGAGCCTGCCGAGTCGGCCCTGACCATTCCTGGTCGACCCCGCTTGGCCCCAGCGCCTTCGAGCCCACCGAGTCGGCCCCGACCATTCCTGGTCGGTCCCGCTCGGCCCCGGCGTCTCCAAGCCTGCCGAGTTGGCCCAACCATTCCTGGTCGGTCCCGCTTGCCCCGTCGTCTTCGAGCCCGCCTAGTCAGCCCCGATCATTCCTGGTCAGCCCTGCTCGGCCCCGGGGTCTCCGAGCCCACCGAGTTGGCCCCGACCATTCCTGGTCGGCCCCGGCATCTTCGAGCCCACCGAGTTGGCCCCAACCATTCCTGGTCAGCCCTGCTCGGCCCCGGCGTCTTCGAGCCCACCGAGTTGGCCCCGACCATTCCTGGTTGGCCTCGCTCGGCCTCGGCATCTTCGAGCCCACCGAGTTGGCCCCGACCATTCCTAGTCGGCCCTGCTCGGCCCCAGTGCCTCCGAGCCCACCGAGTCGGCCCCGACCATTCCTGTCGGCCCCACTCCACCCTGGCATCTCCGAGCCCGCCGAGTCGGCCCCGACCATTCCTGGTCGGCCCCGCTCGGCCCCGGTGACTCCGAGCCCGCTGAGTCGGCCCCGACCATTTCTGGTCGGCCCCGCTCGGCCCCGGTGACTCTGAGCCCGCTGAGTCGCCCCGACCATTTCTGGTCAGCTCTGCTCGGCCCCGGCATCTCCAGTCCGCCGATCCGGCCCCGACCATTCCTGGTCGGGCCCGCCCCGGCACCTCCTGGTCGGCGAGGTTGGCCCCGGCCATCCTAGGTCGACCCAGCTCAACTTTGGCTCCCACTGGAGAGTCGAGATGCCCCAGTTTCCTCCAAATCACCCCCAACATGGCCCAGGTAGTTCAGGATGCCACCTCTCTAACCCGCGCTGCCTAACAACGCCAGATCCAACTCCCCACTAGCCGCGCTGCTGATGGGACTGGACCCAACTACCCAATAGCCCCACTGGCTGATGGGACTTAGCCCACCAACCACCATTTTCTCCCTCTCCGATAGGACAGGACCCATCAACCAGCCCAGATTCACACAACTCCCAAGAACTCCGCGGACATTCCCTTTTCATGGAATCCCACGTGGTCATGCAAATGTCAACCCCTATAAAAAGGTGAATCCACTCAATAATCAGGTATGAGCGATAACCCCAAGAAATCGCTATCTTAGCACTCAGAGAGGAATCCCTCCTCCCCGGGAACACTTTTTTCATCTAAAAAGAGCTCACTCGAGCTCCTCCTCAGTTGTAACCTCGATTGCTAACTTGATCATCGAAGGGTCCCACCAGAGAATACCTCTGGTCTTGGGGCTTTTTGCAGGCAACTCGGTGGAGCGAAGATCCTCTAATCAATCCGCTTTCTCATCCCGATGTTTAGGACCAGTGATCGGGCATCATCAGATTGGCGCGCCAGGAATGGGGGGCAGTGCAGGATGCAGCTACATCTCACCAAACTCTACTCCCCCCTCTTGTCTTCTTGAAGCCATGGTGGTGACACGAGCTCAGGACACTTCCGTCAGCTGTCCAGTGAGGCTCCCCCAGCCAGTTAGGCAGCAGGAGGCCAATCCCCCTGCTACCGATCCTCCCGTCACCTGCCCACCACTGGATGCAACCGTTCAAACTACGGAGCGGCTAGTGACCCTCTCCCAGCAAGTCCAAACTCTCACCGCTATGGTCCACAAGCTCCAGCAGCAGCAGTCTGTGGCTACCCAGCACCAGACTGCTCCCCCCGCCAGTCAGCAGTCGGTAAGAGGAGGTGCTCCTCGGTGGGAGGCCGGTCATCGTTCGGCTTCCCCTAGGAAGCCTCGCCGTGAGCCCCCTAAATGGCCACAGTCCCCTGATTGTGCCCCCAGCAAATTTCCTCCCGAGCCGCATCATCAGGAGGAACCAAAGTGGAAGTCCTAGCTCCCGCATCCTTCCCCTTCTTTTTCCTCTTCTTCTTCCTCCTCTGAGCCATCTCGGAGGGCCCCTACAATCAGCTGCCAGGCGGAGAAATGCCTGGATGAGTACAACAGGTGGCTGGATGAGCTCCCCAGGAAAATCAATCATCAACCGGAGGAAGAGTTTGACACCCGTCCTCCTTACACCCGCCGGATATTGGAGGAACCTGTCCCCTCTAGATTTCGCTTCCGTCAGGTAGACCCGTACGATGGTACGATAGATCCTCTCGACCATCTCGAGAGTTATAAAGAATGATGCAAGTCTAGGGCGCTTCGGACGCCATTCTCTGCAAAGCCTTTCCCGCCACTCTATGGAAGGCTGCTCGCGCATGGCACTCGCGCCTGCCCCCTCACGGCATCGACTCCTTCCGAAAGCTGGAGAAGGCCTTTCTGGCACATTTCGATGCTTGCCGGTGGATTCCAAGGGTAGCGGACAGCCTCTTCTCCGTACGCCAGAAGGAAGGGGAGTCACTACGAGACTTTGTGTCTCAGTTCAAGGCTGCCGCCCTCGAAGTTTATCATCTTGATGACGCGATAGCGACATTGGTGCTAAAGCGGGGACTCCTTCCATCCCGCTTTACCTTTTCCTTGGATAAAAAGCCCTCAAGTTCTTACTCCGACCTTCTCCTCTGGGCTCAAAAGTACATCCATGCGGATGAGGCTGACTTCACCCGCCGAGAATCTTCAAGGAGATCAAGTCACAAGCCCGCTCGCCCTGAGCCGAGTGGACCCCCTCGACACCGGCGATCTGACCCGCCTCACCGATCCGACAACATGCGTCGAAGCCCTGTTCCCGACGAGAGCAAGCTCACACCTCTTCTTTCCCTACGATCCCACATCCTGATGGAGATCGAGGGCGAGCCTTACCTCCAGCGCCCTCCTCCCATGAAGAAAGGTCCTCCCCGTGACAAAAGCCGTTACTGTCGATTCTACTGGGATTATGGCCATGACACTGACAGCTGCTACAGCTTGAAGCGGGCCATCGAGGAGCTCATTCAGCGGGGCTACCTCGGCAAATATGTTCAGAAGGTGCCGCAGCCGCTATCGGCCCTCATGGGACCTCCGCCTGTTCAAGCCATGATCGACAACGCCCCCACGGAACGGACGATCGAAATGGTGTCCTGGGGATCAGCCTCTGCATCTAAGTGGTCGAGAGGGGAGGAGGCGCCGAATAATGTAATTCCTGGTGGAAAATCTACTGTTATGGAAAATGTAAACAATGAAGGCATTGTCGTCTCTATGACGATCGCCAAGCACCTTGTAAAAAGGATATTAGTTGATAGTGGAAGCTCAGCTGACATACTTACTTACGACACTTTTGTTCGGATGGGATTATCTCTAGACTCCCTTCAGCCTGTGGTAGCCCCGTTGATCGGGTTCACTGGGGACTATGTAAGGGTTGAAGGTAAGATACCTTTGCCTGTGACAGCCGGAACGCCACCATGCCAAAGCACAGTGATCATGAAATTCCTGGTCGTGAGGGTCCCCTTGGCGTACAATGCCATTCTCGGGCGTCCAGGTCTGAACCTTTTGGATGCAGTTATCTCCACCCGATGTTTACTGGTGCAGTTCCCCACTAGTGCAGGAGTTGGAGAGATGCACGGTGAGACCAGCCTGGTCCTGCCCTGTTATCACGCGGCATCAAGGGAGGGGAACCAGCTGAGCACCTCTTAACTTTCCCTCTTGGAGACGACCCGGCGAAGACTGTCCGTGTCGGCGGACTCCTTCCCCTAGAGGATCGGGAGCGCCTCTTAACTTTTTTGCGGGCTAACTCGAATGTTTTCTCTTGGTCAGCGTCTGATATGCCCGGCATCCCTTCGGAGGTAATCACCCACAAGCTCAACATTGACCCATGGCACTGTACGATCTGCCAAAGGAAGAGAAGCTTCACTCCTGATCGGCAAAAGGCTATTGACAAGGAAGTCAACAAGCTGCTTAGTGCCGGCCACATCCGGGAGGCACACTACCCTAGTTGGCTGGCTAATGTGGTCATGGTACATAAGGCAAACGGGAGCTAGAGAATTTGCATAGACTTCACCGACCTCAACAAAGCATGTCCGAAAGACAGTTTTCCCCTGCCAAGGATAGATCAGCTGGTGGATTCTACCTCCGGGCACAAACTCCTTAGCTTCATGGATGCCTTCTCCGGATATAATCAGATAAGGATGGACCCCAGTGACGAAGAGCACACATCCTTTGTGATGGAGAAATGCATTTATTGCTACAAAGTGATGCCTTTTGGCCTCAAGAATGCGGAGGCAACCTACCAAAGGTTGATGAATAGAGTGTTCCAGGACCAGCTAGGCCGGAATATGGAGGTCTATGTAGATGACATGCTGACAAAGAGCACCCGCGCCTTCGATCACGTCTCCGACTTAGAGGAAACCTTCAACAACCTCCGTCGTTTGCAAGACAGGCTGAACCCCAAGAAATGTCCTTTCGGGATCACGGCGGGCAAGTTCCTGGGTTTCATGGTGACCCAGCGGGGGATCGAGGTGAAACCAGAGAAGATCAGTGCCATACTCGACATGAGGCCACCATCCAGCAAGAGGGAAGTGCAGCGACTAACAGGGAGGATAGCGGCTCTAAGCCGTTTCCTCTCCAAATCGGTCGAGAGATGCTTTCCTTTCTTCAAGGCCCTACAGAAGATGAACAGCTTCGAGTGGACGGACGACTGCCAGAAAGCCTTCGACGGGTTGAAGGCATTCCTGTCCTCCCCGCCGCTCCTATCCAAGCCAAGAGACGGGGAAAGTCTCTTCCTCTACTTAGCTGCTTCTTCGGAAGCCGTTAGCTCAGTCCTGGTGTGTCTCGATGCCGACAGAACCCAAAAACCCATTTATTATGTGAGCAAGGTCCTTCATGACGCAGAAGTTAGATACGCCAAGACAGAGAAAGTTATTTTCGCCCTGATAGTTTCGCTCGGTGCCTCCACCCATACTTTCAAGCTCATCCTCTCGTGGTGCTCACAGATCAGCCCCTTTGAGCCATCTTGGCTCATTTGGATACCTCAGGCCGACTCTCCAAGTGGGCCATCAAGCTAGGAGAGTTCGACCTCTCCTTCCAGGCACGACCGGCTCTGAAGTCCCAAGTTTTAGCTGACTTCCTAGTTGAATGCACTTGGGCAGAGGAGGCGACTGAAGAGGTTTCCAAGGAATAGCGCGAGCTCAAACCAAACGGCGATGGAGAAACTTGGATCCTTCATGTGGATGGTGCATCAAACTCTCAGGAAAGCAGCGCCAGCCTCATTCTTACCAGGTCGGGAGGAAAGAGGATAGAATGCGCCCTGCAGTTTCTATTCGAGGCCACCAACAATCAAGTTGAATACGAAGCCCTGCTAGCCGGATTAAGGCTAGCCCAGGAGTTTGGAATAAGGCGTCTCAGAGCTTTCACAGACTCGCAACTCGTCTCCGGGCAAATCAATGGAGAATACGAGGCGTGTGACCCTGTTATGACTCAGTACTTGAGCAAGGTTCAGCTTTTGATCTCCCCGCTACCTTACTTCAGTATCAGGTACATTCTCCGGAGCAAAAATGCCAAGGCCGACATCCTCTCTCATCTGGCTACCTCTGCCGATGGCATGGCAAGGGATGCTTACATTGAATATTTAGAAAGGCCTAGCATAGAGGATTGCGAGGAAGTCCTCCCGCTCACCCAAGAGCCCACATGGATGGATGCCTACGTCCGCTATCTCACTGATGGCACACTCCCTGATGACCGCAACAAAGCCAGGCTGCTCAAGTGGAGGGCCTCTAAATTCATCCTCCTCGATGGGCGTCTATATAGAAGGTCATTCTCCTACCCCTGCTCAAGTGTGTAGGACCCGCTGACGCTGACTACATCCTCAGAGAAATCCACGAGGGCATCTATGGAGATCATCTGGGGGGCAGATCCTTAGCCCAAAAGGCTCTCCGTAAGGGATACTTCTGGCTCACTATGAGGGAGGACGCGGCTAAATTAGTTCAGAAATACGATGGTTGTCAGCGCCATGCACACATTCAACATCAACCATCTACCCCGCTGAACCTGCTCTCAGCCCCATGGCCTTTTGCTCAATGGGGAATGGACATCCTCGGGCTATTCCCCCCAGCTTCAGGGCAACGAAGATTCTTGCTAGTCGCCATCGACTACTTCACCAAATGGGTCGAGGTCGAGGCACTAACCAAGATCACTGAAAGCAAAGTCAAAGCTTTCTTCTGGAAGTCGATCATATGCCGATTTGGCCTGCCTCACACCCTCGTCATGGACAACGGCCGCTAATTCAACAATGAAGCATTTAAAGCCTTCTGTAACGAACTAGGCATTCATCAAAGATTCACTTCTGTCGGCCACCCCCAAACCAACGGAGAGGCCGAGGTCATGAACCACACCATCTTCAGAGGACTCAGAACTCGGCTAGATGGATCCAAAGGTCGGTGGGTGGAAGAGCTCTCCAGTGTGATATGGGCTTACCACACGACCCCCAGAGCCCCGATGGGCGAGACTCCCTTCAGTCTTGCCTTCGGATCCGAAGCCATCATTCCCGTCGAGATCGGACTACCCAGTCCATGTGTGGAGTCCTTCAGCGAGGAAAACAACTCCATGATGATTCGGGCTAATTTGGACTTCATCGATGAGGCGCATGATTGGGCAAGGCTACGCATGGCGACCTTTCGTCAGTGAGCAGCCAAGTAGTACAATGCTAGAGTTCATCTCAAGGTTTTTCGCCGCAAAGACTTGATTTTGAGAAAAGCTGAGGTTTCCAAGCCTACAGAGGAAGACAAGCTATATCCCCCAACTGGGAGGGTCCTTATCGTGTCACCGAGACACTCCACCGGGTGGCATACAAGCTAGAAGAACTCAATGGACAACCCATTCCACATACCTGGAATGCGGATAACCTCCGCCAATATTATCAATAATGTATTCCCCTGGGGCATAAGCAATAAAGGAGGTCCCTTCTGACGCCACAGCCTACTCTCCCTTGCACCCAAGGACCAGGTCTCTTAAAAGGAGCTCACCGGCATCGTGGCTAACGGGACACCACTCGGCCCCGACACGGCGGTGCCCCCGAGTTGGTTAAGACCCTAACAGCTCCGTACCCGGTCGAGTCACCCCTCAGGTGGCATACAAACCCCTGAGGCAGTTCAAAAAGAGCTCACCGGCATCGCGGATAATGGGACACCACTCGGCCCCGGCACGGCGGTGACCTCAAGTCGGTTAAGACCCTAACAGCTCTGTACCCGGTCGAGTCACCCCTCAGGCAGCACACAAACCCCTGAGGTGGTTCAAAAGGAGCTCACCAGCATCGTGGCTAACGGGACACCACTCGGCCTCGGCACGGCGGTGCCCCTGAGTCGGTTAAGACCTTAACAGCTTCATACCCGATCGAGTCACCCCTCAGGCGGCACACAAACCCCTGAGATGGTTTAAAAGGAACTCACCAGCATCGCGGCTAATAGGACACCACTCGGCCCCGGCACGGCGGTGCCCTCGAGTCGGTTAAGACCCTAACAGCTCCGTACCCGATCGAGTCGCCCCTCAGGCGGCACACAAAACCCTGAGGCAGTTCAAAAGGAGCTCACCAGCATCGTGGCTAATGGGACACCACTCTGCCCCAGCACGGCGGTGCCTCTGAGTCGGTTAAAACCCTAACAGCTCCGTACCCAATCGAGTCACCCCTCAGGTGGCACACAAACCCCTGAGGTGGTTCAAAAGGAGCTCACCGGCATCGGTGCTAACGGGACACCACTCGGCCCCAGCACGGCGGTGCCCCCGAGTTGGTTAAGACCCTAACAGCTCCGTACCCGGTTGAGTCACCCCTCATGTGGCACACAAACCCCTGAGGCGGTTCAAAAGGAGCTCACTGGCATCGCGGCTAATGGGACACCACTCGGCCCTGGCACGGCGGTGCCTCCGAGTCGGTTAAGACCCTAACAGCTCCGTACCCGATCGAGTCACCCCTCAGGCAGCACATAAACCCCTGAGGCATTTCAAAAAGAGCTCACCGGCATTGCGGCTAACGGGACACCACTCGAAGCTAGCACGGCGGTGCCCCCACGTCGGTTAAGACCCTAACTGCTCCATACCCGATCAAGTCGCCCCTCAGGCGGCACACAAAACCCTGAGATGGTTCAAAAGGATCGCCGGCACCGCAGCTAACGGGACACCCCTGGCCCTGGCACGGCGGTGCTCCTCCTAATAGCTCCATATGCATTTAGGTCGCCCCTCATATGGAACCCAGACCATGGAGATAGCTCCAAAAGGCTCTGTGTGGCCCTCGCAGACTCCGAGTCGGCCAGCTCCGCCACAGCCTTTTTCGGTCGGCCCTGACCGACCTAGGCATCTTCAACACTGACCGAGTCGGTGTAGGCCTCCTCCAGCCAACTCCACTCATCCTTGGTGCCCTTGCGATGGCTGAATCAGCCTCGACCATCTCTGGTCAGTCCCAATGCCTCCAAAATTAATCTTGGCGTCAAGTCGCCCGTGGATCTTCCCAAGCCTTTAGAAGATTCATATGCAAATGAGTCTTCTTTTGAACAGTCTACAGCATCATGAGGCCTCTTGAGTAACCTTCCACATGGCCGGCTTACATTCCGGGGATGCATTCAAACATCATCCAGTCCAAATTCGCAGTTTGGCTGTGACATGGTCAACATATGCAACATTTGAAGCTAGGAAAACGTTTCAAAAGCTGCAATGTTCGGCCATGACGTTATCAGCTTATGTGATTCGGCCACGGGAAGTAAAGACACAGTTAGGCGCTTTTCCCAAAAGAAGAAGGAACAGATAGAGCAAAGTTTGATAAAAATTTCTTCTTTATTAGTAATCAAGAAGAGGTACAAAATTGAGAAGCTTTGACAAAAGGTTTCTTCATTAACAGTCAAGGGTAAGTACAAAATTAGGCATGAGGCCGGTTACACAAGATAAAGAAGAAAAATGGGTATTGGGTCTTCAAGGCTCGCTAGGGCCGGGCTTCTTCTCGTCCTCTTTTTCTATTGGCTCCTCGTCAGGCTCCCCAGGCCGGATGTCTTCAAGTTCAGAAATGTTGATCTTGAGGGCCGTAGATACTTTGACATTGCACATTTCAAAGCCTTGAACATAGGCATCGAGGCTAGCCTCGATGACTTCTTGCTTGAACTCCGGTGAGGCCTTGTAGTTGGCAATAGCCTGCCCCGCCTTGGCTTCAGCTCGCTGTGCTTTGGCCTAGGCCTCCTTGGCTCGCGCCTCGGCCTCCCAGGCCCTGCTTTTGGCTTCTTCGGCACGGGCACTAGCCTCGTCGGCATAGGCTGCCGCCCCGGCCTTCTTCGAAACCGCTTCCACTGCCGCTTTCTCCGCGGCAGCGGCCTTCTCCCCTGTGGCCCGGACCTCCTCCTCAGCGCTTTGGAGCCGTCGGATCAGCTCTTCATTCTGCGCCATGGCGGCCTTCAACCTTTCTGAGGCCAACTCCATTTTGGCCTCAGCTGCGGAGGCCCGGCCACTTTCAGCTTCGGCCCGGCTCTCCATCTCCCTTAGGCGGCCGGCCACGCTCTCCTCCCGGGCCGAGGCCTCTTGATGAAGGCGAGCAAGGCTTTCGGCCTGCGCCATGCTCTCCTTCTTATACTTGTCGGCCCTCGCCAGGGCCTTGGTCATCGTGTTCGATGAGTGGGCGAGTGCCTTACGAAGACCAATTGCGTCGTTGGCCATCTGTAGCAGAGGAAACATGTTAGCTGCAGGAAGGAAAAACATTGGGAAAAATGAGGAAGATTCAAAAAGTACCTGGACAACGGCGACCATGACCATATCAAGGAGTGCGGAGTGACTCAATCCCCACATCTCCTCTTCGAACTCGGCGGTCCGAACTCCCGACAGGAGGTGGGAGGCTTGTGCGGCATCCGCCATCGTGCCGATTGTAGGGACCAGCCATGTTTGTCCCTCTTGCAGACCTTCGGCTTGGGGGCGGGCCGGGCGACGGGGCCGCTGATGGGATGAGCTCCTCAGCTCACCCCTCTGCTTCTTGGTTGCCTCCGCCCCATCCCGGGCCTTCCTGGCGACTCGCTCTCCCTCACCAGCAGTTGGGGGAGCACTCTCCCTCCCTGGCGGCAATGGTAACCCGCCCCGCCTTGGGCACATCGGTGGCAGCGAGGGCTTCCTCCTCATTCAAGACCACCACCGTCGTTTCGGTGGTGGCCGGGATCTCCCCTTCTTCAACTTCAGCCCTTTCCAGCTTCAGAGCCACTCCTACAGCCGGCTTCTTCTTAGCCAGCTCCTCCGCAGGTGCTGGCGCCGTGAGGGCTGCGGTCGGCCCAGCTGGCTCCCTTCTCCGAATTCTTTTCATCGGCCTGGATGACTCTCCGGTCGCCTCCCTCTTCTGCTCAGGACGGCCTCGAAATCGCTAGCAAAAATCTTCATGGCTGCACAGAAAAAGATAATAAGCATTAGCAACGACATACAGCAAACTGAAGGATGGGACAGAAGGATTCAGGCGTCAAGCTCACCGATCGCCGGGGCTAACTTGGCTTCTACCAGGTTCTCCTCGGATAGGAGTTCCTTGTAGCCGGGGATTTGACAGTTGGACTGTTGGGTGAATAGTTCCTTATCCCTATCCCTTACGGAGGAATCGTCGTTGGAGCTAATGTCTGGCTCCCTCCAAGCTGCCCTTACCCCCTCGACATGGGCAAAAAGAAATCTAGATTTCCACCCCCTAATTTTGGATGGGAGGCCTAAGGGGAAAGCTCTACCTAGCCTGGCGATAAATGCCCACCAGGCCCCATCACCTTGACGGCGGAGCTTATAGAAAGCTCGAAACAGAGACAGCCCTGGGCAGGCCCCCTCAAAATGACAAAGAATGACAAAGGCGCAGATGATCCGAATCGAGTTTGGAGTCAATTGTGCCGGCACTAACCTATACCTATCTAAGAGGTTAAGAAAAAAAGGATGGAAGGGAAGGCGCAGCCCGCACCGGAAGAACTCTTCGTATAGAGCGACACGATCTGGGTAGTCAGAGGTCACCCTATCTTCGGGCCCCAGCGCGAATAGGCCAATGAAGTCAGGGACCAGGTATTTAGCCCTAACGGCCTCTACATCCTTAGGGGTCATGGTGGAAGCCACCCCGCTGGACCTGTTGGATCGAAACTCACTACCGAAGGAAGCGCCGTACGGCGAGAGGATACGGGGACTGCCCTAATAGGAGAGCCAGAGGTAGGCGGAGGTCCTACCGCCCTCGATTGGTCACGGATGACGATGCCACCCACTGGCCGAGGCATTTGACTACTAGCTACAGGGGCCTGGTTTTCACTACTAGGTTGGGAAGACTCTTCTACGGGTCTCTTGCCCTCCCTAATGGCACTACGGTCCATAGGTAAAGAAAGGGATGAAACTAACCTGGGAATTGGAAGGACTCAGGTCGCAGAAGAACTTAGGGAAGAAGAAAGTGGAAGAAAACAATGGCAGTGTAAAGGTTTTCGCAGGCTCTTGAAATGCTTTTATAGCCTTCATCTCCAACTAGCGCTGCTCGAGATCCCGTCACATGGCGCGCGTCCATTGCGTTGCGGGCTGCCAGCCAGAAATCTCGCATGCGCCTGAGGCGTGCTGCCTCGATCCACTCCAAGGGACGTGATCCCCGGCCAATCGCGGGACATAGAAAACAGAGCAGCAATGATGGCCTTTGCCTTTTTCCATCCCCCAATGAGCTCCCTCTCCGGAGCACTCGGTGCCAACGTCAGCCCCACCTAACTCATGATTGGGAGATCTTCGAAGCGACACTGCCTCGAGACAAAGCGCCAGCTCATCAACCCATTTAAAGTGCACTAAAGGAAGCAATCATTCTTTATAAATTTTCATGGTCCTTTCGCCCAAAGGATTGCAGGCACGTGGCCCTTAGCGCTCAGGGGCGGGGGGGCATCTGATGTGGTTGGTGTAGTCACAAGGATAATTTTGGCAAAGCCAAAGCATTAGTGCACCCCGGCATCTCCAAGCCCGCCGAGTCGGCCCCGACCATTCCTGGTCAGCCTCGCTCGGCCCCAGCGTCTCCGAGCCCGCCGAGTTGGCCCCGACCATTCCTGGTCGGCCCCGCTCGGCCTCGGCGTCTCCGCACCTGCCGAGTCGGCACTGGCCATTCCTGGTTGGCCCCGCTCGGCCCCGGCTTCTTCGAGCCCGCTGAGTCGGCCCCGACCATTCCTGGTCGGCCCCGCTCGGCCCCAACCATTCCTGGTCGGCCCCGCTCAGCCCCGGCATCTTCGAGCCCACCGAGTAGGCCCCGACCATTCCTGGTCGGCCCCGCCCGGCCCCAGTGTCTTCGAGCTGGCCGAGTCGGCCCTGACCATTCCTGGTCAGCCCCGCTCGGCCCCGCGCCTTCGAGCCCACCGAGTCGGCCCCAGCCATTTCTGGTCGGCCCCGCTTGGCCTCGGCGTCTCTGAGCCCGCCGAGTCGGCCCCGGCCATTCCTGGTCGGCCTCGCTCGGCCCCAGCATCTCCGAGCCTGCCGAGTCGGCTCCGACCATTCCTGGTCGGCCCCGCTTGGCCCCGGCATCTCCAAGCCCGCCGAGTCGGCCCCGACCATTCCTGGTCGGCCCCAGTGTGTCCGAGCCCACCGAGTCAGCCCCGGCAATTCCTGGTCGGCCCCGCTCGGCCCCAGCATCTTTGAGCTCACCGAGTCGGCCCTGACCATTCCTAGTTGGCCCTGCTCGGCCCCAGCGTCTTTGAGCCCGCCGAATCGGCCCCGACCATTCCTGGTCGGCCTCGCTCGGCCCCGCGCCTCCGAGCCCATCGAGTCGGCCCCGACCATTCCTGGTCAGCCCCACTTGGCCCCGGCGTCTCCGAGCCCGCCGAGTCGGCCCCGACCATTCCTGGTCGGCCCCGCTCGGCCTCAGCATCTCCGAGCCCACTGAGTCAGCCCCAACCATTCCTGGTCAGCCCCACTCGGCCCTGGGGTCTTCGAGCCCGCCGAGTCGGCCCCCACCATTCATGGTCGACCCCGCTCAGCCCTGGCATCTCCGAGCCCGCCGAGTCGGCCCCGACCATTCCTGGTCGGCCCCGCTCGACCCCGGCGTCTTCGAGCCCGCCAAGTCGGCCCTGACCATTATTGGTCGGCCCTGCTCGGAACCGGCATCTCCGAGCCCACCGAGTCGGCCCCGACTATTCCTGGTCGGCCCCGCTCAGCCCAGGCACCTCTGATCCCACCAAGTCGGCCCTGACCATTCCTAGTCGGCCACGCTTGGCCCCGGCGTCTCCAAGCCCGCCGAGTCGGCCCCGATAATTCCTGGTCGGCCCCGCTCGGCCCCGACGTCTCCAATCCCGCCAAGTCCGCCCCGACCATTCCTGGTTGGCCTTGCTCGCCCCAGGCGTATCCAAGCCCGCCGAGTCGGCCCCGACCATTCTTGGTTGGCCCCGCTCGGCCCCGGCGCCTCCGAGCCCACCGAGTCGGTCCCGACCATTCCTGGTCGGCCCCGCTCGACTTTAGCGTCTTTGAGCCCGCCGAGTCGGCCCCGACCATTCTTGGTCGGCTCCGCTCGGCCCCGGCATCTCCGAGCCCGCTAGTCGGCCCCGACCATTCCTGGTCGGCCCCGCTCTGTCCCAGCGTCTCTGAGCCCGCCGAGTCGGCCCCGACCATTCCTGGTCGGCCCCGCTCGCCCCGGCGTCTTCGAGCCCGCCGAGTCGGCCCCGACCATTCCTGGTTGGCCCCGCTTGGCCCTGGCATCTCCGAGCCCGCTGAGTCGGCCCCGACCATTCCTGGTCGGCCCCGCTTGGCCCCGGCATCTTCGAGCCCGCCGAGTTGGCCCCGACCATTCCTGATCGGCCCTGCTCGGCCCCGGCGTCTCCGAGCCCGCCGAGTCAGCCCCGACCATTCCTGGTTGGCCCCACTCGGCCCCGGCGTCTTCAAGCCCGCCGAGTCGGCCCCAACCATTCATGGTCGGCCCCGCTCAGCCCCGGCATCTCCAAGCCCACCGAGTCAGCCTCGACCATTCCTCGTCAGCCTCGCTCAACCCCGGCGTCTTCGAGCCTGCCGAGTTAGCCTCAACCATTCCTGCTCGGCTCCGCTCGGCCCCGGCATCTATGAGCCCGCCGAGTCGGTCCCGACCATTCCTGGTCGGCTTCGCTCGGCCCAGCATCTCCAATCCGAGTCGGCCCCGATCATTCCTGGTCGGCCCCGACATCTCCAAGCCTGCCGAGTCGGCCCTGACAATTCCTGGTCGGCCCCGCTCGGCCCCGGTGTCTCAAAGCCCACCGAGTCGGTCCCGACCATTCCTGGTCGACCTTGCTCGGCCCCGGCGTCTCCAAGCCCGTCGAGTTGGTCCCGACCATTCCTGGTCGGCCCTGCTCGGCCCCGATGCCTCCGAGCCCGCCGAGTCGGCCCCAACCATTCCTGATCGGCCTCGCTCGGCCCTAGCGTCTTCGAGCCCGCCGAGTCGGCCCCGACCATTCCTGGTCGGCTCCGCTCGGCCCCGGCATCTCCGAGCCCGTTGAGTTGGCCCTGATCATTCCTGGTCGGCCCCGCTCGGACCCAGCATCTCTGAGCCCGCCTAGTCAGCCCCGACCATTCCTGGTTGGCCCCGCTCGGCCCCGGCGTCTTCGAGCCCGCCGAGTCGGCCCCGATCATTCCTGGTTGGCCCCGCTCGGCCCCGGCATCTCCGAGCCCGTGGAGTCGGCCCCGACCATCCTGGTCGGCCCCGCTCGGCCCCGGCGCCTCCGAGCCCACCGAGTTGGCCCCGACCATTCCTGGTCGGCCCCGCTCGGCCCGGCACCTCGGAGTCCACCGAGTCGGCCCGACCATTCCTGGTTAGCCCTGCTCAGCCTCGGCACCTCCGAGCCCGCCGAGTCGGCCCCGACCATTCCTAGTCGGCCCCGCTCGGCCGGCGTCTCCGAGCCCACCGAGTCGGCCACGACCATTCCTGGTCGGCCCCACTCGTCCCCGGCGTCTCCGAGCCTGCCGAGTCAGCCTCGACCATTCCTGGTCGGCCCCGCTCGGCCCCGGCATCTCCAATCCGCTGAGCCGGCCCTGACCATTCCTGGTCGGCCCCGCTTCGATACCTCCTGGTCGGCGAGGTTGGCCCCAGCCATCCTAGGTCGACCCAGCCCAACTTCGGCTCCTTCTGGAGAGTCTAGATGCCCCAGTTTCCTCCAAATCAGCCCCAGCATGGCCCAGGTAGTTCAGGACACCACCTCTCTGACCCGCGCCGCCTGACAATGCCAGATCCAACTCCCCACTGGCCACGCTGCTGATGGGACTGGACCCAACTACCCAATAGCCCCACTGGCTGATGGGACTTAGCCCACCAACCACCGTTTTCTCCCTCTCTGATGGGACATGACCCACCAACCAGTCCAAATTCACACAACTCCCAAGAACTCCGCGGACATTTCCTTTTCATGGAATCCCACGTGGTCATGCAAGTGTCAACCCCTATAAAAGGGTGAATCCACTCAATAATCAGGTATAAACGATAACCCCAAGAAATCGCTATCTTTGCACTCAGAGAGGAATCCCTCCTCCCCGGAAACACTTTTTTCATCTAAAAAGAGCTCACTCGAGCTCCTCCTCAGTTGTGACCTCGATTGCTAACTTGAGTGTCGGAGGGTCCCACCGGAGAATCCCTCCGATCTTGGGACTTTTTGCAGGCAACTCGGTGGAGCGAAGATCCTCTAATCAATCATTGCGGAAGATCTTCGAAGCGACACTGCCTCGGGACAGCGCCAGTGAATCAACCCATTTAAAGCGCACTAAAGGAAGCAATCATTCTTTTTGAATTTCTGCGCTCCCTTCGGCCAAAGGATTGCAGGCACGTGGTCCTTAGCGCTCAGGGGCAGGGGGCATTTGATGTGGCTGGTGTAGCCACAAGGATAATTTTGGTAAAACCAAAGCATTAGTGCGCCCCAACATCTCCAAGCCCGTCGAGTTGGCCTCGACCATTCTTGGTCGGCCCCGCTCGGCTCCGGCATCTTTGAGCCTGCCGAGTCGGTCTCGACCATTCCTGGTCGGCCCCGCTTGGCCCCGGCATCTCCAAGCCCGCCGAGTCGGCCCCGACAATTCTTGGTCGGCCCCGTTCGGCCCTGGCGTCTCCAAGCCCGCCGAGTCAGCCCCGACTATTCCTGGTTGGCCCTGCTCGGCCCCGGTGTCTCCAAGCCCGCCGAGTCGGCCTCGACCATTCCTGGTCGGCCGCGCTCGGCCCCGGCGCCTCTGAGCCCACCGAGTCGGTCCCAACAATTTCCTGGTCAGCCCCTCTCGTCCCTAGCGTCTTCGAGCCCACCGAGTCAGCCCCGACCATTCCTGGTCGGCTTCGCTCGGCCTCGGCATCTCTGAGCCCGCTGAGTCGGCCCCGGCGTCTCTGAGCCCGCCGAGTCGGCCCCGACCATTCCTGGTCGGCCTCGCTCAGCCCTGGTGTCTTCGAGCCCGCCGAGTCGGCCCCGACAATTCCTGGTTGACTCCGCTCGACCCCGGCATCTCCGAGCCCGTCGAGTGGCCCCGACCATTCCTGGTCGGCCCCGCTCGGCCCCGGCACCTCCGAGCCCACCGAGTCGGCCTCGACCATTTCTGATCGGCCCCGCTTGGCCCGGCGCCTCCGAGCCCACCGAGTTGGCCCCGACCATTCCTGGTCAGCCCCGCTCAGCCCCAGAGCCTCCGAGCCCGCCGAGTCAGCCCCGACCATTCCTGGTCAACCCCGCTCAGCCCCGGCATCTCTGAGCCCGCCGAGTCGGCCCCAACCATTCCTGGTCGGCCCCGCTCGGCCCCGCCGTCTCCGAACCCACCGAGTCGGCCTCGACCATTCCTGGTCGGCCCCGCTCGGCCCCGGCATCTCCAGTCCACTGAGCCGGCCCTGACCATTCCTGGTCGGCCCCGCCCCGGCACCTCCTGGTCGGCGAGGTTGGCCCCGGCCATCCTAGGTCGACCCAGCTCAACTTCGGCTCCTTCTGGAGAGTCGAGACGCCACAGTTTCCTCCAAATCAGCCCCGGCATGGCCCAGGTAGCTCAAGACGCCTCCTCTCTGACCCACGCCGCCTGACAACATCAGATCTAACTCCCCACTGGCCACGCTGCTGATGGGACTGGACCCAACTATCCAATAGCCCCACTGGCTGATGGGACTTAGCCCACCAACCACCGTTTTCTCCTCTCTGATGGGACATGACCCAGCAACCAGCCCAGATTCACACAACTCCCAAGAACTCCACGGACATTCCCTTTTCACGGAATCTCACGTGGTCATGCAAGTGTCAACCCCTATAAAAAGGTGAATCCACTCAATAATCAGGTATGAGCGATAACCCCAAGAAATCGCTATCTTAGCACTCAGAGAGGAATCCCTCCTCCCCGGGAATACTTTTTTCAATAAAAACTGCTCACTCGAGCTCCTCCTCAGCTGTGACCTCGATTGCTAACTTGAGCATCGGAGGGTCCCACCGGAGAATCCCTCTAGTCTTAGGGCTTTTTGCAGGCAACTCGGTGGAGCGAAGATCCTCTAATCAATCATTGCGGGAGATCTTCGAAGCGACACTGCCTCGGTACAAAGCGCCAGCTCATCAAACCATTTAAAGCGCACTAAAGAAAGCAATCATTCTTTTTGAATTTGCGTGCTCCTTTCGCCCAAAGGATTGTAGGCACGTGGTCCTTAGTGCTCAGGGGCGGGGGGGCATTTGATGTGGCTGGTGTAGCCACAAGGATAATTTTGGCAAAACCAAAGCATTAGTGTGCCCCGCATCTCCAAGCCTACTGAGTCAGCCCCGACCATTCCTGGTCAGCCCCGCTCTGCCCCGGCGTCTCCGAGCCCCCCGAGTCGGCCCCGACCATTCCTGGTTGGCCCCGCTCGGCCCTGGCATCTCTGCGCCCATCGAGTCGGCCCCGGTGTCTCCAGCCCACCGAGTCAGCCCCGGTGTCTCCGCGCCCGCCGAGTCAGCCCCGCCATTCCTGGTCGGCCCCGCTTGGCCTCGGCTTCTCCGAGCCCGCCGAGTCGGCCCCAATCATTCTTGGTCAGCCTCGCTCCGCCACATCATCGAGCCCGCCAAGTCGGCCCCGACCATTCCTGGTCGGCCCCGCTCGGCCCCGGTGTCTTCGAGCCCGTCGAGTTGGCCCCGACCATTCCTGGTTGGCCCAGCTCAGCCCCTCACCTTCGAGCCCACCGAGTCGGCCCCGACCATTCCTGGTTGGCCCCGCTTGGCCCCAGCAGCTCGGAGCCCACCGAGTCAGCCTCGGCCATTCCTGGTCGGCCCTGCTTGGCCCCTGCGTCTCCGAGCCCACCGAGTCGGCCCCGACCATTCCTGATCGGCCCTGCTCGGCCCTAGCATCTTCGATCCTGCCGAGTCAGCCCCGACCATTCCTGGTCGGCCCCACTCAGCCCTGGCATCTCCAAGCCGCCGAGTCGGCCCAGACCATTCCTGGTCGGCCCCGCTCGGCCCTGGCATCTTCGAGCCCACCAAGTCGGCCCCGGCAATTCTTGGTCGGCCCTGGCATCTTCGAGCTCGCTGAGTCAGCCCCGACCATTCCTGGTCGCCCCGCTCAGCCCCGGCATCTTTGAGCCCGCCGAGTCGGCCCCGACCATTTCTGGTCGGCATCGCTCGGCCCCGCGCATTCAAGCCCGCCGAGTCGGCCCCGTCCATTCCTGGTCATCCCCGCTTAGCCTCGGCATCTCCGAGCCCACCGATTTGGCCCCAGCCATTCCTGGTTGGCCCCGCTCGGCCCCAGCATCATTGAGCCCGCCGAGTCGGCCCTGACCATTCCTGGTCGGCCCCGGTCGGCCCTAAAATCTTTGAGCCCGCCGAGTCGGCCCTGACCATTCCTGATCGGCCCCGCTCGGCTCCGGCATCTCCGAGCCCATCGAGTTGGCCCCGACCATTCCTGGTCGGCCCCGCTCGGCCCCGGCATCTTCGAGCCCGCCGAGTCGGCCCCGACCATTCCTGGTCGGCCCCGCTTGGCCCAGGCATCTCTAAGCCTACCGAGATGGCCCCGACCATTCCTAGTCAGCCCCGCTCAGCCCAGGTGCCTCTGATCCCGCCGAGTTGGCCCCAACTATTCCTGGTCGGCCCCGCTCGGCCCCGACGCCTCCGATCCCGCCAAGTTGGCACCGATAATTCCTGGTCGGCCCCGCTCGGCCCCGTTGTCTCCAAGCCCATCGAGTCGGCCCCGACCATTCCTGGTTGGCCCTGCTCGGCTCGGCATCTCCAAGCCCGCAGAGTCGGCCCCGACCATTCCTGGTCGGCCCCTCTTGGCCCCGGCGCCTCCGAGCCCGCCGAGTCGGCCCCGACCATTCCTGGTCGGCCCCACTCGGCCCCAGCATCTTCGAGCCCACCGAGTCAGCCTCGACCATTCCTAGTCAGCTCCGCTCGGCCCCGGCATCTCCGAGCCCGCTGAGTCGGCCCCGACCATTCCTAGTCGGCCCCGCTTGGCCTCGGTGTCTCTGAGCCCACCGAGTTGGCTCCGACCATTCCTGGTCGGCCCCGCTCAGCCCTGGCATCTTCGAGCCCGCTGAGTCGGCCCCAACCATTCCTGGTCAGCCCTTCTCAGCCTCGGCATCTCCGAGCCCGCCGAGTCGGCCCCGACCATTCCTGGTCGGCCCCTCTCGGCCCCGGCGCCTCCGAGCCCGCCGAGTCGGCCCCGACCATTCCTGGCCGACCCCGCTCGGCCCCGGCGTCTCCGAGCCCGTCGAGTCAGCCCCGACCATTCCTGGTCGACCCCGCTCGGCCCCGGCATCTCCAAGCCCGCCGAGTCGGCCCCGATCATTCCTGGTCGGCCCCACTCAGCCCCAGTGTCTCTGAGCTCACCGAGTCAGCCCCGACCATTCCTGGTTGGCCCCACTCGGCACCGGCATCTCCAGTCCACCGAGCTGGCCCTGACCATTCCTGGTCGGCCCTGCTCCGACACCTCCTGGTCAGCGAGGTTGTCCCCGGCCATCCTAGGTCGACCCAGCTCAACTTCGGCTCCCTCTGGAGAGTCGAGACGCCCCAGTTTCCTCCAAATCAGCCCCAGCATGGCCCAGGTAGCTCAGGATGCCACCTCTCTGACCTGCGCCGCCTGACAACGCCATATCCAACTCCCCACTGGCCATGCTGCTAATGGGACTGGACCCAACTACCCAATAGCCCCACTGGCTAATGGGACTTAGCCCACCAACTACCATTTTCTCCCTCTCCAATGGGACATGACCCACCAACCAGCCCAAATTCATACAACTCCCAAGAACTCCGCGGACAATCCCTTTTCACGGAATCCCACGTGGTCATGCAAGTATCAACCCCTATAAAAAGGTGAATCCACTCAATAATCAGGTATGAGCGATAACCCCAAGAAATCACTATCTTAGCACTCAGAGAGGAATCCCTCCTCCCCGGGAACACTTTTTTCATCTAAAAAGAGCTCACTCGAGCTCCTCCTCAGCTGTGACCTCGATTGCTAACTTGAGCGTCGAAGGGTCCAACAAGAGAATCCCTCCGGTCTTGGGGCTTTTTGTAGGCAACTCGGTGGAGCGAAGATCCTCTAATCAATCATTGCGGGAGATCTTCGAAGCAACACTGCCTCAGGACAAAGCGCCAGCTCATCAACCCATTTAAAGCGCACTAAAGGAAGCAATCATTCTTTTTAAATTTTCGCGCTCCTTTCGTCCAAAGGATTGCAGGCACGTGGTCCTTAGCGCTCAAGGGCGGGGGGCATCTGATGTGGCTGGTATAGCCACAAGGATAATTTTGGCAAAACTAAAGCATTAGTGCGCCCCAGCATCTCCAAGCCCGCCGAGTCAGCCCCGACCATTTCTGGTCGGCCCCGCTCGGCCCCGGCGACTCCGAGCCTGCCGAGTCGGCCCCAACCATTCCTAGTCGGCCCCGCTTGGCCCTGGCATCTCTGCGCCTGCCAAGTCAGCCCCGGCCATTCCTGGTCAGCTCCGCTCAGCCCGGCTTCTCCGAGCCCGCCGAGTCAGCCCCGACCATTCCTGTTCGGCCCCGCTCGCCCCGGCATCTTTGTGCCCGCCGAGTCGGCCCCAACCATTCCTGGTCGGCCCCGCTCGGCCCTGGCATCTTCAAGCCCGCTGAATCGGCCCCGACCATTCCTGGTCGCCCCGCTCGGCCCCGCGCCTCCGAGCCCACCGAGTCCCCGACCATTCCTAGTCAGCCCTGCTTGGCCCCGGCGTCTCCGAGCCTACCGAGTCGGCCCCGGCCATTCCTGGTCGGCCCCGGCATCTCCGAGCCCACCAAGTCAGCCCCGACCATTCCTGGTCGGCCCTGCTCGGCCTCGGCATCTTCGAGCCCGCCGAGTCGGCCCCAACCATTCCTGGTCGGCCCCACTTGGCCCTGGCATCTCGAGACCACCGAGTCGGCCCCGACCATTCCTGGTCGGCCCTGCTCGGCCCCGGCATCTTCGAGCCCACCAAGTAGGCCCCGATAATTCCTGGTCGGCTCCACTCGGCCATGGCATCTTCGAGCCGCTGAGTCTGCCCCGATAATTCCTGGTCGGCCCAGCTCGGCCCCAGCATCTTCGAGCCTACCGAGTTGGCCCCGACCATTCTTGGTCAGCCGCGCTTGGCCCCGGCATCTCCGAGCCCGCCGAGTCGGCCCCGGCCATTCCTGATCGGCCCCACTCGGCCCAGCATCTTCAAGCCCGCCGAGTCAGCCCCGACCATTCCTGGTCAACCCGCTCAGCCCCGGCGTCTTCGAGCCCACCGAGTCGGCCCCAACCATTCCTGGTCGGCCCCGCTAGGCCCCAGCATCTCCGAGCCTGCCGAGTCGGCCCCGACCATTCCTGGTTGGCCCCTCTCGGCCCCGTCATCCTCGAGCCCGCCGAGTCGGCCCCGACCATTCCTAGTCAACCCCGCTTGGCCCCGGCATCTCTGAGCCCGCCGAGTCAGCCCCGACCATTCTTGGTCGGCCACACTCGGCCCAGGCGCCTCCAATCCCGTCGAGTCGGCCCCGACCATTCCTGGTCGGCCCCGCTCGGCCCCAGCGTCTCCAAGCCCGCCGAGTTGGCCCCGACAATTCCTGGTCAGCCTCGATCGACCCCGGTATCTCCACCCGCCGAGTTGGCCCCAACCATTCCTGGTCGGCCCCGCTCGGCCCGGCGTTCCCTGGCATCTCCGAGCGTGCTGAGTCGGCCCCGATCATTCCTGGCCGGCCCCGTTCGGCTCGACATCTCCGAGCCTGCGAGTCAGCCCCAACCATTCCTGGTCGGCCCCGCTCGGCCCCGGCACCTCCGAGCCCGCTGAGTCGGCCCCGCTCAGCCCCAGTGTCTTCGAGCCGCCGAGTCGGCCCCGACCATTCCTGGTCGGCTCCGCTCGGCCCTGGCATCTCCGAGCCTGCTGAGTCGGCCCCGATCATTCCTGGCCGGCCCCGCTTGGCCCCAACATCTCCGAGCCCGCTGAGTCAGCCCCGACCATTCCTGGTTGGCCACTTTCGGCCCCGACATCTCCGAGCCCGCCGAGTCGGCCCCGACCATTCCTGGTCGGCCCCGCTCGGCCACGGTGCCTTCGAGCCCGCCGAGTCGGCCTCGACCATTCCTGTTTGGCCCCGCTCAGCTCCAGCACCTCTGAGCCTGTCAAGTCGGCCCTGACCATTCCTGGTTGGCCCCGCTTGGCCCCGGTGTCTCCGAGCCCGCCGAGTCAGCCCCGACCATTCCTGGTCGGCCCGCTCGACCTCAGCATCTCCAAGACCGCCGAGTTGGCCCCGACCATTCCTGGTCGGCCCCGCTTGGCCCAGGCATCTTTGAGCCCGCCGAGTTGGCCCCGACCATTCTTGGTCGGCCCCGCTCGGCCCCAGCATCTCCAGTCCACCGAGCTGGCCCTGACCATTCCTGGTCGGCCCCGCCCGGCACCTCCTGGTCGGCGAGGTTGGCCCCGGCCATCCCAGGTCGACCCAGCTCATCTTCGGCTCCCTTTAGAGAGTCGAGATGCCCCAGTTTCCTCCAAATCAACCCCAGCATGGCCCAGGTAGCTCAGGATGCCATCTCTCTAACCCGCGCCACCTAACAATGCCAGATTCAACTCCCCACTGGCCACGCTACTAATGGGACTAGACCCAACTACCTAATAGCCCCACTGGCTGATGGGACTTAGCCCACCAACCACCGTTTTCTTCCTCTCCGATGGGACATGACCCACCAACCAGTCCAGATTCACACAACTCCCAAGAACTCCGCGGACATTCCCTTTTCATGAATCCCACGTGGTCATGCAAGTGTCAACCCCTATAAAAAGGTGAATCCACTCAATAATCAGGTATGAGCAATAACCCCAAGAAATCGCTATTAGCACTCAGAGAGGAATCCCTCCTCCCGGGAATACTTTTTTCATCTAAAAATAGCTCACTTGAGCTCCTCCTCAGCTGTGACCTCGATTGCTAACTTGAGCATCGGAGGGTCCCACCGAGAATCCCTCCGGTCTTGAAGCTTTTTGTAGGCAACTCGGTTGAGCGAAGATCCTCTAATCAATCCGCTTTCTCATCCCGACGTTCAGGGCCAGTGATCGGGCATCATCAACAACATCACAGGTGTCATCCCACCATGGCTTGGCAATCTTTCTTCTCTGTTCGAGCTTTTTGTAGGGTCGAACAAATTGGAGGGAGGAATATTCCCAGAAGTTGGCCAACTTGGATGTCTAGAAATATTAATTGTGGAAGAAAATATGCTCTCATGTACCATCCCTGCGTCCCTCTACAATCTCTCATCCTTGCATATTTTGGCTGCTGGAGGAAACCGGCTGCAGGGAAGCTTGCCACCCGATATTGGCATCAGACTTCCAGATCTCCAACAACTTCTTCTTGGTTTTAACCAAATTGGAGGACCAATTCCAGCATCACTTTCCAATGCCTCTAGACTTTAGATGATTGATCTCCCAGGGAACATTTTTATCGGTTTCATGCCCACTGATCTTATTAAAATATCTCTCCTGGTTAAATATATACAAATAACATTGAAGCAGACAATGTCTGTGGTTGGGAATTTCTTGCTTCTCTCAGGAATTGCAGTTATCTAACAAATCTATGGCTGAGTGATAACAATCTAAGGGGTGCGTTGCCTATTTCAATAGCAAACCTCTCCGCACAACTTGGATATCTATTGATTAGTTTCAACCAAATATCAGGGAGTATTCCTTTTGGGATAGGAAACCTGGTCAATCTGCAGAAACTAGGAATGGCTGGAAATCTTCTAACAGGCATCACTCCAGAAAGTGTTGGAAAGCTTAGCAATTTGCATATTTTAAGCTTATACAACAATAGATTTACAGGTTCTGTTCCATCCTCCCTCGGAAATCTAACTCAATTGATTGGTCTCGAGTTATATGGCAATAGTTTACAAGGATCCATACCTCCAAGCCTCGGAAACCTCAAGCAACTACAAGTACTGGACCTTTCTCGAAATAATCTCAGTGGTACCATACCTAAAGAAATCGTTAGTCTTCCTTTTTTGTCTGATTCCATCAACTTATCCAACAATTCGTTAGTTGCGCCACTCCTAGAAGAAGTCGGCAGTTTGAAAAATATCAAAATATTCATCGTCTCTGGGAACAAGTTAACATGTAAAATACTAGACACATTTGGTGGATGTGAAGTCCTCGAGCTCCTATTTATGAACAATAACCTTTTCAATGGAAGCATTCCGTCATCTCTCAGTAACATAAAGGGCCTTCGAGGATTATTTCTTTCTTACAATCACTTGACAGGGACCATTCCTTCATCTTTGGGCACCATCAAAGGCCTTCAAGCACTAGATCTCTCACACAATTACCTTTCAGGGCCAATCCCACATTCTTTTGAAGATTTGAGCTTTTCGAGCTATTTGAATTCTGAAGTCTCCGATGATGATAGCCTTGAATACTTGAAAATTCCAAGTGGCTTAAATCTATCTTTCAACCGTCTTGGGGGGAAGTGCCAACGAAAGGAATCTTTGACAATACAACTGCAATCTCACTCGTTGGCAATGATGGACTCTGTGGGGGTGTTCCAGAACTCAAGTTACCCAAGTGCCCTGTGAGATTGTCGAAAAACAAACAGCGGTCTCATCTGCTAAAATTTGTAATTCCAATAGTTACAGTCATCTTCTTTTTAGTACTCTCCAGTTTTGCTTTTCTTTATTGGAGACAGAAGCCAAAACAACAAACTTCATCTGCTGATTTGTTGGAGAATCAAAATCCCAGAGTTTCATATGCAGAGCTGGTTCAAGCAACTAATGGATTCTCTTCTGCCAACCAAATTAGCTCCGGAAGATATGGGTCTGTGTACAAAGGGTTTATGGATAATGACAATTCAATTGTGGCTATTAAGGTTTTCAACCTTTTGCGTCAAGGGGATTCCAAGAGCTTCATTGCTGAATGTGAATCTTTGAGAAACATCCGTCATCATAATCTCATCAAGATACTAACATCCTGCTCCAGCATAGATTTCCAAGGCAATGATTTCAAAGCTCTCATTTTTGAGTTCATGCCTAATGGGAGTTTGGATACATGGTTGCATCCTAAGCCAGACAGGTATCATCTTGTGAATGGTTTGAGTTTGAGTAAAAGGTTGAGCATAGCTGTCGATATTGCCGATGCATTGGATTATTTACATCACAATTGCCATCCACCAATTGTTCATTGTGATCTAAAGCCTGCCAATGTTCTACTTGATAATGACATGTATGCTCATGTAGGGGACTTTGGGTTGGCAAGGTTTCTATGGGAAAATAGGAGCAATCATATTCAGTCTTCAAGCACTTCGGTTGCAATAAAGGGTTCCATTGGATATGTAGCTCCAGGTAACTACCTCTATTAACCTCCTTTTTCTACTATCTTTTTTTCAAAAACTTTGAAGGATTAAAATCCTATTTCTCTTCCATCATGAATCTTCTATCTATATAATATATATTCAAGCTGCGATATCCATGGATTGCAGAGTATGGAGATGGTTTTCATGTATCCATCTTTGGAGATGTGTATAGCTATGGGATCCTTCTACTAGAGTTGTTTACAGAAAAAGTCCAGTTGATGACATGTTTCAAAATGGTTTAACCCTTAGCAAGTTTGTCGAGATGGCTTTTCCTAATGAAGTGATCGACATTGCTGATCCATTATTGATGTTACCAGAGCACATCAGTATTGCTTATAGCCAACAGAATGGAAGTGATGCAGTGAAGAAAATCCAAGAATGCATGATTAATGTGGTAAGAGTTGGGCTATCATGCTCAAATCAATCATGGAGAAAGAGAATGAGAATGAAGATGTTGTAATTGAGACGCATAAAATTCAGGATGCTGTTAGGTTTCTTGAGGGATATGTGGTTGGGGTTCAGTAACCTTGCATCATTGCACCTTAGATTAGGAGCCAGGACATGGACGGATCAAAAGTCGTCGAGAATTCCTATCTTCCAAATGAGCATAATTTTTAAACCAATGTTGTTCTTTCCTTTCTCAAGTTTTAGATACATGATGTCTAGCAATTGTGAGTGATACTATGAAGGCAAAGTTATATTTCCGAGTGTATTACACATGAAATAAAAAATTTGTTAAGAGAAGAATTTCTTAAATCCTATGAGCAATGACATATGATGGGTTGGGACCTTTTACTTTGACTATTTTTATTTTGCTATTGGGAAAGAAAGCAAATCTTAGCCACAAAATAAACCCTGTCATTGCCACTATTCAAGCCTACTGGTGAATTATGTAAGATCTAAATCGTAGATTAGTTTCCAATGATAAAAATGAAAAAAAAAGTTCAATGATAAACCCCATGGTTACTTCCATCAGAGGCTACTCATGTATTAAATAAGACCAAAATTTGTTAGGATTTGGACACAACCCAAACCAATATTTATGTTTGGTCCAAGAATCATGGACATGTTTCTCTCATAATGTCATGCATATTAATAAATGAGAAAAATATTTTAATTAACTATATGTTATATTAAAATTAGAAAGTATTTTAAAATAATTAATAAAGAAAAATCTTTTCAATTAGAACTTCGCAATAGCCTAGCCAACAAATAGTTACTGCTTATTAGGATGTGATGCATTGATAAATGTCCATTCACGACCAAACTACCACCCTACCACTCTCCCTCTCTCTCCCTTAGATCGGTTGAAAGGAACACTCTTCTATACAAGTTTAAGGTTGTGAGTAATGGTCAAAGAATTATTTTGGTAACGGCTAGCTGATGTGAAGGTTAGATTGTTCGGAACATGGCCCTCACCATTTTGGCCATGCCTTAGATGTGAAGTGGCTAAGAAATTTTTATAAATAATTAGAATTTATAAATGTTGAGCGAAATAATTAGAATTTGAGCTAAATTCCTCTCTTAGATAGCTAGGATAGCTTTGATTCCTAGATAAGGCAATGATAAAGTCCTTTCCAGATAAGAAGGTAAAATCTTACCTAAATTAGTTTGCGCCCCAAATTGGATGAGGATCCCAAATAGATCAACACCTTTATCGTAGTAGGCCAATCAGTCCAATGGCTCAGTTATTGAACTAGTTGAAAAATAAAATTCATAAAATTTTCATAAAATTTTCAATATGAAAGTAAAAGTTATTGAACTAGTTGAAAAATAAATAATTTCATGATCAAACATTTTAGACCATAAATCAAAATAAAATAATTTGGTTTGGCCTTTTTTTAAGTCCTTAGGACTAGATATTTTAAAACTAGGCAAAAATATACTTTTGGTCCTCAAACTTTTACACAAAATTTATTTTGATTCTCAATTTTTCAATTGTTACAATTTAATCCTTTATACTTTAAGAATATTACATTTTTAATATCACATTACATGAGAACAGTGAAAATTGATAGAATATTTGATATATTATCCTAACACGAATATATGGGTTGGGGATGGCAACAAAGAATGTAGAGAACCCCAATCCTTCTCTTCATGTCCACCAAAAAAAATATCTTCATCCCTGCCTCATTCCCTTAAAGTGGGATTTTTTCCATTCCCATCACACGGGGGAATGATAAATCTCCATATCCACCTCATCCTCCTTTCATCCTCATTTCATCCAGCCCCATCCTTCCCTTAATAACATATATAAATTTTTAATAAAAATTATTAAGATAATTTTATAGATATAAAAATATATAAAAATACTAGAGTATTTAAGTATAAAACCAATAGGGAAAGTGTTGCCGCCGGGATCCGTCCTCCGACTCGGGCGCGGTCGATCTCCAGGAAGAGGGGGGCGGATCTGCACAAGAAGTCCACACGCGGGGGGATGCTGGGGGTGGCCCTTCGTGGAAGACCCTCCGACGCTCAAGTCAGTGAAGAAGAAATCGGCGATCAACCAGACAATGGGAAGGTGGATCTCTCCGAAGCCTCTCCAGGGGCGGCCAATCGGTAGCTCCAGAGGGCAGGAGCACCGACGAACTACCGGAGAGAGAGAGAGAGAGCAGTGGGGGTGCCCGTGCAAGAAGATGTGTGTATAGAGAGAGGCGCCCGCGTAAGGAGATGCGTACATGAGGGAATCTGGGGGTGTCCAATTTATAGACTGTCACCTGGACCTTGAGCGTCTTCTGGAAGGTTCAGAGGTTGTTGGTGATAGAGATATAGACTAAAAGATATGCTTTATGTCTTTACATTTTTAATGAAATTCATTTTGAGCAATGTGTGCCATTTACTATATATGTGCATGTGTCTAGTATTTCCAAAGAGTATTTGATCTAGTGTGTAGAGTACGGCTTACACACAGAAGACTAGATCATCGGTTCTTTTGGAATACAAGTTTATTGTTCACAGTTTTAGATGGAATTGGACACACCATCAGTAGAGCTGTAGCACAAATTTAAGTAGGTCTGTCTTGACTACGGGAATGGTTTATTCTAACTATTTGTGCTAGTACACTTTGTGTATTGAACAGGACCCAGTTGAGTTGATTATTTTATACTGACTTTATAAAATAATTTAGAACTCATGAATATTATGATTACTTATGCTCTTAATCTGAATTCTATTACTAGACACGTGTGTGTAGTGATTATTGCTTTGATTACACATAGAGTGAGATTCTATATGAGTCAATAATCTCAGTGGGTTGGGCAATAACATTATATATATGGTGAACATTAATAGTTGAAGGAATCCACGTCCGGTTAATTTGGACTGATGATATCCCCTTGAGAAAGCTTATAAGTTTTGATCGTATCAAATCTTGCAAGTGGATTTTGAATCCGATACGTCAAATAAGTTAAGTGGATAAGTCTCAAGGATAATAACAGCCAATTAAATTATATTGTCAGTATTTAAATTTAATTGGTGGATATCTGTAATCTTAACGTGGGGAGATAATAAGTATTTAATATTAAGGCTCAAAATATAAATTCGAATATGATTAGGAGTACAATTATAATTCTTTAGTGGAATGAATTATAATTTATGTAATTAAATCCTAACCCGGGATAGGATTAGGAGATTTAATTACGTGGGAAGTCCTTTTCATATTTGCCTATTTGGTCCCTGTTGTAGCCCTATAAATACCCTCTCAATTGGTTGATAGGGTTAACGCTTTTGAGAAAAAAGAAAAGCAAGAAACCCTAGGTCGGCCGAGAGAGATCCCACCATCTTGAGAGAGAAGAAGGTATTTCGGGAATACGGCGGAAGGCCAAAAGGTTGAGGTCGAGCAATCAAATCAAGTGTTCCAGCGTTCAAGTTGAAGGTATAATCTTATACTCATAGATTAGAACGGTAAAAGATTTTTGCATTACTCATATATGCTATAGCCGTGATCTTGGGGTATTCCGCGCTCCCCAACAGTGGTATCAGAGCCACGGCTGATACTGTATATGAATAATGCGGCCATGTTCTCCATTAATCAGAATAAGCATGCGTGGGATGGATCGTGCTTGCTGCTAATGTTATTTTGCAGGTTTCTATCTGTTATTATGGTCACGTGAATGTATGTGTTCTGATTTAATATTGCTTAGATCTGTTTTGTGAACTCCGGTTTTAAGGAGGCTAGGATCATTGTAATATTTTATAGCATGTATGCTCCAGTTTTTTGAGAGCTTTGTGTTTGTGAATACGTAGCATGTGAACTCCTATATGGAGGCATAGGATTTTTTGTAATCTGGTGGCTCCATGGAGGAAGATGACCTGCTGCACGTTGCAGGATATGATTCTGAGATGAATCGGATAAGATATGATTCTAAGATGAATCGGATAAGATATGATTCTAAGATGAATCGGATGAAGATATGATTCTAAGAAGAATCAGATGAAGATATGATTAGAATCGGATGAAGATAGGATTCTAAGCAGAATCCTTGCAGATAAGATTTCAAGGAAATCCGTTCAGATAAGGAAATCCGATGCAGATAAGATTTCAAGGAAATCCGTTGCAAATCACGATTCTAAAGGAAAATTCAAAGCGCGATGGGATCGGAAGGAGCTGATTTTTTTTTTTTTTTTGGATAATCACTTGCTGTTTGTGTTTATAAGATAATCAAACACAAGTTTTATAACCCTCAAAATATTGTTTAAATAACTAAGTGGGAGAGGGAATTAATCACATTTAAATCCCATGGTCCCATCACTTGTTTATTGGTGAGGTAGTTAATTTCACGTGTTAGCATTAGTGCTTTCCTCCCCATAGGATGAAATTGATTGCCAGCTCACCAAGAATAATCCCTGGTAGTTGTTAATGTTGGATTACCTCTCCATCTGAGGAATCCACCATAGGACAATGGATCTAGCATTGAGTGATGGTATACACTTAGGTATAAATATTTGTATCCTCCCCATCGGAGTCACTACAAATATTTATATGACCAAAGCTAGCCAGCTAATTAATTTTACTTGCTATGTTACCTTTTACCTAGATAGTAAAATTAATAGGTTTTATCTGTCTAGATAAATGATGAGTAGTAGACGTCCTCCCATCGAGGCATACTATTCAAAATGTACTAGGCTGCTGGCGAATTCTATTATTATGTAGTGGTTGAGGGGCCCTACTTATAATTTTGAATTTAAAGTTTATTGCTCATTATATCTTATTTGATGTATGAATGATTCTCAGGATTAAAATGTCTTCTTTCAATCCACTTGCTGTGATACTCAAAGAAAACAAATTGAATGGTCCTAATTACATTGATTGGAAAAGAAACCTGGATATAGTGTTAACTGCAGAAGGGTACAAGTATGTGCTCACTTAGGTCTGTCCCGCAGAGCCCGGTGAAGGGGCTTCAGATCAGGAGTCCCAAGCTTACCGTAAGTGGGTTAAGGCTGATGAGATGGCGCGGTGTTACATATTGGCATCTATGTCAAATGTTCTGCAACATCAGCATCAATCTATGCCCTCTGCCTATGACATGATGTTCAACCTCAAAGAAATGTTTGGGGATCAGAGTCGTGCAGCTAGGCAGACTGCGATGAAAGAACTGATGAACACTAATATGGCTGAAGGAACTCCTGTCAGGGATCATGTTCTAAAGATGATTAGCCTTCTGAACGAACTGGAGATCCTTGGAGCGGAGATGGATGGGGAAACCCAAGTTGATATCATTCTCCAGTCCCTACCTGATTCCTTTAAGCAGTTCTGCCTAAATTACACTATGAACAAAATGAATTTTTCATTGGCAGAGCTACTTAAAGAACTTCAGGTAGCAGAGAGTTTCATAATGAAGCCTGCAGTTGCTATGGTTACTGAAAAAGGTTCTTCTTCGAAGTCTCATGCTAAGAAGAAGAAAAAGGTTCAGAAAAAGAAAAGCATCATGCCCCACAGCCCAATGGGGAAATAAAAAAGAAGGGAAAGTGCTTCGTCTGCAAGCAGCCAGGTCACTGGAAGCAGCAATGTCCAGTTTGGCTTGCCAGGAAACAGGCTAGAGGTATATCTCATTCACTTGTAGTTGAAACTTGTTTAGTGCTGTTATCTACTAGTGGCTGGTGTGTAGATACGGGAGCCACTAATCATGTTTGCAATTCTTTGCAGGGGTTCCAGCAGACCCGGCAGCTAAGTGATGGAGAGATTTACATATTTCTGGGAGATGGCACGAGAGTGTCAGTAGTTGCAGTGGGAGATTTTAGCTTTTCTTTTAGTAGAAATAGGATTTTAATATTAAAAGACTGTTTATTTGTACCTTCAATTAGAAGGAATTTAATTTCAGTTTCTAAGTTGGTTGATGATGGATATTCAGTTTATTTTAATGACTCCGTTGTTATTAAGAAAAATAAACATTTTATCTGTTCTGGTACATTGGTGGATGGTCTTTATATTATTAATCCTGTTTCTCCTACTGTGCAACTAAATGAAGTGAATAACAATAATAGACCATGTAAGAGAAAACATCCTTCTGAAATGAATCAAACTTATCTTTGGCACTTGCGCCTAGGTCATATAAATCTAAGACGGATTTCTAGACTGGTTCAAGATGGACCATTAGGTTCATTGGAAGTAGAGGCACTACCGGTCTGTGAATCTTGCTTAGAAGGAAAAATGACCAAGCGGCCATTCTCGGCCAAAGGCAATAGAGCTAAGGAGATATTAGAATTGGTTCACTCTGATTTGTGTGGCCCAATGAACGTCCAAGCTAGAGGTGGTTTTGAGTACTTTGTCACTTTTATTGATGATTACTCAAGATATGGGTATATTTATCTGATGCGCCGTAAGTCTGAATGCTTTGAAAAATTTAAAATTTTTAAGGCAGAAACGGAGAACCGTCATGGTAAAAATATCAAGACACTACGATCCGATCGTGGTGGCGAGTACCTCTTAGGGGAGTTCACAGATTACTTATTAGATGCTGGGATTGAATCCCAGTTGTCTGCACCTAGAACGCCACAGCAGAATGGTGTAGCTGAAAGAAGGAATAGGACTCTTATGGATATGGTTAGATCTATGATGAGTTATTCAGACTTACCTATTTCGTTTTGGGGATATGCATTAGAGACCGCTGCATATATTCTTAACTTGGTACCATCTAAGTCAGTACCTAAGACACCCACAGAACTGTGGACTGGGCGCAAGCCTAGTCTAAGACATGTTCGGGTTTGGGGTTGTCCAGCACATGTACTAAAAGGTAAACCAGATAAGTTGGAATCAAGGACAGATGTATGCTTCTTTGTTGGATATCCTAAAGGAACAAAAGGTGGTTTATTTTATTGTCCTAAGGATCAGAAGGTCATTGTTAGCACCAATGCCCGATTCTTGGAGGAGGACTATATTATAGACCACAAACCCAGAAGTAAAATTGCTCTAGAAGAGTTGAGAGGCGATAAACTAGACTGGCTCCTTTAATACCAATAGTACAAGCAGAAACACCACAAGAAAGTAGGTTCCCAAACTTCCCAATAACTATTCGTAGTGGGAGAAGTATAGTAACACGAACTGACCCTGAACTGATACAAAAGGATACCATTAATGCACCAGTTTCAGAACCAGTGCAGGTTGATGGAGCACAAGGATCAGAGTCAGATCGTATTACTACAAGCACATACAATCAGGTTGTGCCTCGTCGTAGTGGGAGGGTTGTAAATACACCTAAACGGTATATGTTCCTTGGAGAGTCATATGACAGAATCTCTGATGAACTGGATACTGAACCCAGTAGCTACAATGAAGCATTACAGGATAAAGATGCAACTCTTTGGCAAAATGCTATGAAATCAGAGATAGAGTCTATGCACTTTAATCAGGTCTGGGATCTTGTAGAACCACCCGAGGGAGTAAAACCCATCGGATGCAAGTGGATCTATAAGAAGAAGAGAGGAGCAGACGGGAAGGTGGAAACCTTCAAGGCTAGGCTAGTTGCAAAAGGTTTTACTCAGAAAGAAGGGATCGACTATGAGGAAACCTTTTCACCAGTAGCTATGCTTAAGTCTATCCGGATTCTCTTATCCATTGCAGCTCATTTCGATTACGAAGTTTGGCAAATGGATGTCAAGACAGCTTTCCTTAATGGAAATCTTGACGAATGCATTTACATGATGCAACCAGACGGTTTTATAGTAAAAGGCCAGGAGCACTTGGTGTGCAAGCTTAAGAGGTCCATTTATGGACTTAAGCAGGCATCTAGATCTTGGAATACTCGTTTTGATCAAGCTATTAAATCTTATGGTTTTGATCAAAGTCCTGACGAGTCATGTGTGTACAAGAAGCGTGATGGAAAAACTTTGGTGTTTCTGGTGCTATATGTGGATGACATCTTACTTATTGGAAACGATATGGGAGTGTTATCTTCGGTCAAGGTATGGTTATCTGGACAATTTGATATGAAGGACTTGGGAGAAGCAAGTCACATCCTAGGGATCAAGCTTTTGCGAGATCGCAAGCAAAGGATGATATGCTTATCTCAAGCCACTTATATCGATAAAATTCTCACCCGTTTTGGTATGCATAATTCCAAGAAAGGATTTCTTCCTTTCAGGCATGGAATTTCTCTATCTAAGGATCAGTGTCCTAAGACACCTGAAGAGATAGAAAGTATGAAGGCAGTTCCTTATGCTTCTGCAGTAGGAAGCCTAATGTATGCTATGCTATGTACTAGACCTGATATCTGTTTTGCCGTAGGCATGGTTAGCAGATTTCAGTCTAACCCTGGGCGAGAACATTGGACTGCAGTAAAACATATAATTAAGTACCTGAAAAGGACTAAAGATTATATGTTAGTTTACCAAGCAGATAGTCTTGTGCCTATAGGATATACAGATTCGGACTTCCAATCAGATAATGAATCTAGGAAATCAACCTCGGGATATGTGTTCACTTTGGGTGGTGGAGCAATTAGCTGGAGGAGTGTGAAGCAGACTTGTGTTGCTGACTCTACCATGGAAGCTGAGTATGTGGCTGCATCTGAAGCTGCAAAAGAGGCTGTTTGGCTAAGAAACTTTCTTTTGGATCTTAGTGTGATACCTTCAGTGCAATTACCTATTACACTTTATTGTGATAATAGTGGGGCAGTTGCTAATTCGAAGGAACCCAGGACCCATAAGAAATCTAAACACATTGAGCGTAAGTATCACCTGATACGTGACATCGTGCAAAGAGGTGACGTGCTGGTGACCAAGGTTACATCTGAGGACAACCTGGCAGATCCTTTTACAAAGAGTTTAACTTCAAAAGTTTTTGATAGACATGTAGAGGGCATGGGAGTTAGATGTGTACAAGCATTGCTTTGAGTCTAAGTGGGAGATTGATAGAGATATAGACTAAAAGATATGCTTTATGTCTTTACATTTTAATGAGAATTCATTTTGAGCAATGTGTGCCATTTACTATATATGTGCATGTGTCTAGTATTTACAAAGAGTATTTGATCTAGTGTGTAGAGTACGGCTTACACACAGAAGACTAGATCATCGGTTCTTTTGGAATACAAGTTTATTGTTCACAGTTTTAGATGGAATTGGACACACCATCAGTAGAACTGTAGCACAAATTTAAGTAGGTCTGTCTTGACTACGGGGAATGGTTTATTCTAACTATTTGTGCTAGTACACTTTGTGTGTATTGAACAGGACCCAGTTGAGTTGATTATTTTATACTGACTTTATAAAATAATTTAGAACTCATGAATATTATGATTACTTATGCTCTTAATCTGAATTCTATTTCTAGACACGTGTATGTAGTGATTATTGCTTTGATTACACATAGAGTGAGATTCTATATGAGTCAATAACTCAGTGGGTTGGGCAATAACATTATATATATGGTGAATATTAATAGTTGAAGGAATCCACGTCCGGTTAATTTGGACTGATGATATCCCCTTGAGAAAGCTTATAAGTTTTGATCGTATCAAATCTTGCAAGTGGATTTTGAATCCGATACGTCAAATAAGTTAAGTGGATAAGTCTCAAGGATAATAACAGCCAATTAAATTATATTGTCAGTATTTAAATTTAATTGGTGGATATCTGTAATCTTAACGTGGGGAGATAATAAGTATTTAATATTAAGGCTCGAAAATATAAATTCGAATATGATTAGGAGTACAATTATAATTCTTTAGTGGAATGAATTATAATTTACGTAATTAAATCCTAACCCGGGATAGGATTAGGAGATTTAATTACGTGGGAAGTCCTTTTCATATTTGCCTATTTGGTCCCTGTTGTAGCCCTATAAATACCCTCTCAGTTGGTTGCTAGGGTTAACGCTTTTGAGAAAAAAGAAAAGCAAGAAACCCTAGGTCGGCCGAGAGAGATCCCACCATCTTGAGAGAAAGAAGGTATTTCGGGAATACGGCGGAAGGCCAAAAGGTTGAGGTCGAGCAATCAAATCAAGTGTTCCAGCGTTCAAGTCTGAAGGTATAATCTTATACTCATAGATTAGAACGGTAAAAGATTTTTGCATTACTCATATACGCTATAGCCGTGATCTTGGGGGTATTCCGTGCTCCCCAACAGTTAGAACACAGAGGTGGATAGAATCAGGCCGTTGTGGGGCCATGGAATCCGTATCCTGTTTGTTAGGGGATCGACGGCTGGGAGAGCACCTTGATGTTTCGAGATCCGGTCGAGTAGACCTGGGGCGGTTACGATAGGTTTTAGGCCACGCCTCGACATGATCCCTTGCCTAGGGTGCTGTTTGGGTAAGCCTGGGCTCTCCCGTGCTAGGTTCCGCGGAGGTATGTATTAGGTCGCTCGATGAAGCCGAGCTACGGAGGCTCGGAAGGGCCAAGCTATGGAAGCCCGGAAGGGCCGAGCTATGGAAGCCCGGAAGGGGCCGAGCTATGGAAGCCCGAAGGGCCGAGCCACGGAAGCCCAGAATGGCCGAGCTACGAAAGCCCGGAAAGGCCGAGCTATGGAAGCCCGGAAGGGCCGAGCTACGGAAGCCCGGAAAGGCCGAGCTATGGAAGCCCGGAAGGGCCGAGCCACGGAAGCCCGGAAGGGGCGAGCTATGGAAGCCCGGGAGGGGCCGAGCTATGGAAGCCCGGAATGGCCGAGCTACGGAAGCCCGGAAAGGCCGAGCTATGAAAGCCCGAAAGGGCCGAGCTACGGAAGCCCGGAAAGGCCGAGCCACGGAAGCCCGGAAAGGCCGAGCCACGGAAGCCCGGAATGGCCGAGCTACGGAAGCCCGGAAAGGCCGAGCTATGAAAGCCCGGAAGGGCCGAGCTACGGGAGCCCGGGGAAGACGGAGGGAGGAGGTTAGCCTTAGCCGTCTCGCACGGATATTAATGTAATGATGATTTTACCCCCCAACACATGCCCTCCACTCCCTAGTTCGAAGCATAGGTTCGGGCATAGGGAGTACAAGTCCGAATGGCGTGTCCCAGATGGGACGTCTTGGTTTAGATAGCTCGTGCAATGATGCCCTAATTAATGCTACAGGGCCGTGCTGCCCTCGGGGCTAAGGCTCTGTCGAAAATGACGGTTGGGATTATGCCACGTCGTGAATCCCGATCGATCGGGCGTTTGTCGAGGCAATTTCGGACGCCTCGGGTGAGACGCCCTATCCTCTCAAGGCGGCTTCCTTGGCGGGGAAGCGAAGTGACAGCCGCACTGTGTATATATATATGCGCGCATGCTCTCGGCGTCCTCTCGTCTTACTTTCAGAAGAGTTCTGGCCTTTCGTCTTCTTCGACACTCATCATTTTCGTTTGGTACTTCTTTCAATCGAGATGGCGATGAGCCCTGACGACGTGGCCTCAGAAATCGTTGCCGAGGATTTGGGGAGGATTCGCCAGTGGTATGGCATACCCCCGGATGTCGTTCTGCGGGCGCCGGAATCCGGAGATAGAGTTACTCGGGATTTAGAGTCTGGGTTTTTGTTTATGAAGATAGTTTGAAGGCGGGTCTCCGTTTTCCTCTCAACCCCTTGGTGAAGGAAATCATGACCCACTATAATATCTGCCCGTCAATGGTGGCTCCAAACAGCTGGCGGAACATTGTCGGATTCATCTCGATGTGCCACCAGATTCAAATCGTCGCTACTCTCTCCTTTTCCGCACCTGCTACCACTTGATTCCTGGGAGGAAATCAGAGTGGCCCTACATCGGACCCGGAGATCTTTCAACGTCATTGCGGATAAGCCATCTTCCATCAAGGGGTGGAAGAGTCGGTTCGTTATCGCAGAGGGGAATATCGGTTCCGGTTTCCCTCGGAGATGGGGGGATTTGTGAGGGATACGGAGACGCATCCGGTTTTGTCGGCGCAGGAGGAGAGGGACTTGGACGTCCTTCATAATGGACAGGTGTTTTCGGCCAACGACTTGCTATCGGAGGGGGCCCTTTTCGCAGCAGGGCTCAGCCCCCTGGACCCGCAAGGTGAATCTTCTCTTTTAAATTTTTCGCTGTGCGTTTTCTCGAAATGTGTTTGGATCTGACCGTGTATGTCTTGTTCCTTCAGCCCAGAGATCGGCTTTGACGAGCCTCTCCAAGAGGAAGAGAGAAAAGCGCCCGGGGAGAGCAGTGGCGCGGATAGTGGCAGGCCCGAGAAAAGGGCTCACATCTCTGCAGGAAGCCGCCAGGCCGGTGCAGTTACGGCAGAAGCGCCGGGGGCGAAGGAGGATCCGGGGAGAGCGGTTGTGGCCCCCGGCCCTTCCGTGTTGGAAATATCCGACAGCTCGGACGAGGCTCCGTTGGCTCGTTTGACGCGTCCCCCTCGAAAGAGGAACCATCGACGGATTTGGCGGAGGTGGTCATCGCCGAGGAGCCTACTGTCCCCGCGGGATCGCCATCGGCCCCGGCAGGAGAGGGAGAGGCGGCAGCCGCAGCCGGGGAGGTTCAGGGGGAGCCCTCTCTCGTCTCTCTGTGGCGGAGTCCGGTAGTAGTGAGGCAGGTCAAACCGAGGCTTCGGGGGAGCCTGCAGAGGAGATGCAAGTGGTAGGACGGGCCGAGACCCCGGGGGGCCCAGTGGCGGAGACACAGATGGTGGTAACCGAGGAAGGTGCATCAAAGGAGGAGACGCGGCAAGGCGGGAGCTCTGCATTGGGAGCTCCCTCGAAAAAGGTTTTGGGGAGGCTGGCGCTTGGGCTAGCCGAATTATCCGAAGAAGTCCAAGCCAGGGCCTTGACAGAGGAGGCTAGGAAATTGGGGGCCTCTCAGGCGGAGGTTGCCCAGGTCGGTCCCTCAGGCGGGGACGGTCAGCCCAGTAGTTCGAGCGTTGGTGTTGAGGAGGCGTTTTCCGCCTTAATGAGGTCGGTCTTGCACCCAGGTGCAGACCCTTCGGCGGACAAGTTCGCGGACTTGGAGCTGGTCGATGCCGTGTTCGGTCAGCAAGGCGTGGCCGAGAGTATCCATCTCCTTCCCGACATCGATAATACGACCCTGATGAGGATGACTCGGGCCTATGCCTCGCGGGTAAGTTATTTCTTTTGTGCGGTAGATGTCTCTTGAGTGACCCCATCGTGGGTTTTTATTCATCTTTTGTCTCGTAGAGCGTTTTGCTTTCTCGGGCGATGTGCTGGCGTCTGAGTTTGGCGACGGGGGCCAGCATTCAGGCCAGGAAGGATAATGCCGAGCTTCGATCACGACTGAAAGTGTCTGAGAAGTTCGAGGAGCTTATGGATATGACAGATAGGAGCCTGAAGGGAATAAGGGCGGCACACCAGGTCGCTCTGGCCGAGGTGTCCAAGCAGAAGCGTAGGGTGGAGGAGTTGCAGGAACTCCTGGCGAAGAATGACAACGCGTGCTTGGAGCTAGCCAGAATCGAGTCGAAACATTCCGCGGAGGTGAAGGCGATGCGGAGAGAACATAGCGAGAGTATGGATCGGCTGGGGAAGGAAGCTGCCGACGAGAGGAAGCGTTTGGTTAGGATGCTCGAGGAGGTGGAGGATCGACTGAAGCGCGCGACAGCGAAATTGCTCATTTGAAGGAGGGCGCTAAATGGCAACAAGGGGTGATAGCTCGAGTGAACGACGAACTGTCCCAAGCCCAGGAGGTAATCGGAGCCAAGCAGTTGAGGATCAACAATCTGCAAGAGAGAGTCGAGCTGGTCGGGGCTGATAGGACAAGAGCCAGGGCGAGGCTGAGGAGTTGGCCAAGAGGTTAGCCAGACGAGAGGAGGAGGTACGATCTCATTTCCTCCCCCTTTTTTTTTTAGCTTTTTCTACTGGTCTCTCGTGATGCCGACTTACTTTGGCTTTCTCAGATGGTGAAGTTGGAGTTAGAGGTTCGGGCTCTTCAAGGCGAGCTTGTGTCCAGCCGCAACAAGAGCTCAGAATTCGAGACGCGGGCCGGCGAGTTCAAGGAGCAAAATATCATTCTGCGGGCCCAAGTCACGGAGGCTGAGAAACAGGCTGCTGAGGCCAACATGCAGCTCGCCATACTCAAGGGGAGGCAGGATGCCATCAGTGTTGGCGCCTTCCAACATGGGCAGCAGGAATGCAAAGAGAAGATATCCAGCGAGCATCCGGAATGGGATATCTCTTTCCTGGATGCTGAAACTCCCGATGAGGGTGAGTCCGAGGGGGAAGAAGAGGACGAATATGTCGACGTCTCAGATACTGACCCTGGTGTCGTCCCGGGTTCCAGCGAAGCCGCAATTTCTGGGGGACGGTCGCAAACTTCCACTGAGGGGGCAAAAGCATTAGAGAAGGGCGAGTCTAGTCACGCTTCTGCAGATGTAACCGAAAGTTCGGCCAGAGCCGATGTGGTTCCTGACCTTAGGGGCCACTCTTGTATTTTGCTTCTCAGAAGTCTGTCTGACGTTTCTTAATGAATGAATTTCCCATTTTCACTTAAGTGTTTTCCTTGCATGACCTTGTTGTCGTTTCGCCTTGATTGTGAGCGACCTATGGCTCACTGACGCTCTTAGGTCATCCTTATCTCGGGATTGAAGGAAACGTACTAGCTAGGGCCAATGGGCAAAACAGGTCGGCTTGGGCCGACGAAGAAGGTAGGTCGGCTGGGGCCGACAAGAAAAGTAGGTCGGCTGGGGCCGACGAATAGAGTAGGTCAGCAGGGGCCGACAAGCGAAATAGGTCGGCTGAGGCCGACAGGCAAAGTGGGTCGGCTGGGGCCGACGAATAGAATAGGTCGGCAGGAGCCGACAACGAAATAGGTCGGCTGGGGCCGACAGGCAAAGTAGGTCGGCTGGGGCTGACGAATAGAATAGGTCGGCTGGGACCGGCAAGGAAGATAGGCCTTCGTGCTTTCTGCTATTCTGCCAATGGCTGCTGTCCCGCAGGTGATTCGGTTTTTATTTCACCAGAATTGATGATACAGCGTAGTGGGGAACATAAAGCTGTAGCAGAGCTTTCCGGAAGGTGCTCTTTTCCCATGCAGGTTACTTTGTCGTGCCATGCACGCAACCGTCTACCATTGGAGAACGTTATTTTTCCAGGACGATATTCTAAACCTGCCAGTTTCCGTAATGCCAATGGTCAATCCTTCGCATTTAAAGGTCGCGATTCGGTATCAGAGGGGAAATCATCACATGCGTCTCGATTCAAGCGGTGGGCTTGGCGCGCAACGGGTCGTTGCGCCTATACTGAGGGGCCACGTGGAGGTATGGGCCAAATGTTCGAATCTCGGGACTTTCAGCTTGGGTAGTTTTTCCCGGCTCTTTTCTGCCTATAAAAAGGGGAGAAAGGGGGTCATGTTTGGTTATCCCCAAAGTGTCTTTCCCATTAGAGCTTCCATTATGCTCATTTTTCTGCTGTTACGAGTGGGAGGACCGAGCTTTCCTCTTATGGGCTCCTTGCCGCCGGATAGCTGGGGCGACCGGGGAGCTGTTGAAGGATGGCTCACCCTTAGGGGATGAGTCCCGGAGATCACATGGAGAGCGCACATGGGAGGCGCAGAGATCACACGGGGAGCGCACATATACTCTTCCCGTGTGACCTTTGTGGCCTGTTACGGGGGGCTTACGGTAGGAAGTGTATCGACACCCCGTAGCACGCACAGATTCTCCCTCTTTCGCTGGCCTGGATTTTCATCCCTTCTCTGAGGGGAATCCTTGCCACGGGACAGAGAAAATGGGAGCAACCGGGGTCTGATGGTCCCCGAGCCTCTCGGTCGGGCGGCGACCTGCGATCCAGCACCCCCTCCTTGGGGAGCGGGCTGGATCGTCCGAATCCTCAGAATCAGCATCCACGGGCCGTGCCACCTTCTGAATCTCTTCATTCGGTGGGAGCCGTGGAGGGTCAGCTTTATCGACCATCCAAGCGGGCTGACCGTTTTGTGGTTTGCCTGATTTGTCGATCCGGACGTCGGGCATCACAGTTGCCTAGGTCTGCTTTGGAGCAGTTGCCCGAGTTTTGTATTTCCCTTTGTTTTATGCATTTCAATGCTCTTGTAACGCCAGTGAGGCATTTGTAACTGATCTTGATTGGCAATAAAGAGAGTTATATTCTGTTTTCCAATCTCTATCTTTTTGTGCCGAGCTTGTTGTCATTGTTATGTGGGGGGTGCAAAGGCATTCCGCTCGTCCTTAGACGAGGATCCCATTCCGCCCGAACCAATCGAGGTTCGCGCGTGGCGGTTCAGAGACCATTCGGCGAAACATGCTCCCTATTCTGGTCAGAAGCCTGATATTTTTGCGCTTCGCTTTTACCGGAGCTCGGTTTATCGTGGGTCGGCTTTGGCCGAGTTTCGGAGATAATTGACTTGGCCCAGCCAAGGTTCAGAGATTCAGTCACTCGGCCCAGCCGAGGTTCGGAGATAATTGACTTGGCCCTGCCGAGGTTCGGAGATTCAGTCACTCGGCCCAGCCGAGGTTCGGAGATTCAGTCACTCGGCCCAGCCGAGGTTCGGAGATAATTGACTTGGCCCTGCCAAGGTTCGGAGATTCAGTCACTCGGCCCAGCCGAGGTTCGGAGATAATTGACTTGGCCCTGCCAAAGTTTTGGAGATTCAGTCACTCGGCCCAGCCGAGGTTCGGAGATAATTGACTTGGCCCTGCCAAGGTTCGGAGATTCAGTCACTCGGCCCAGCCGAGGTTCGGAGATAATTGACTTGGCCCTGCCAAGGTTCGGAGATTCAGGCTTAAGGGAGTAACTCAGTTGTGAATGTGGGCCACAGCGTCAGGCCCACGCGGCACTTGGTAAGGGGTGCCAGGGCGGAACGAGCGGTATATCGTTACGCTTTTTTTTTTTTATTGGTGTCGCTACTCTTCCCGAGGGGATAGGTTATTGGCCGAATGCCGGACTTCCGCGTTCCCCGAGGAAGAGACCAGCATTAAGAGGCTCGGGGAAGCGCCAAATGCATTTATTGCGAGGGCCGACAGATCGAAAAATGTTTGCTTGGGGAATTCCCGAACAAACTGCTCGCGCTTACCGACCTCGCTCGGGATGGAGCGCAACGCTTTGGATTTCGCAGGCACTGAAATGGCGACACATGGCGAGTTCTTATGGGTCGGTGGTTACGGTGTGACCGATAGAGATACCTGCCTGGCGAGTATAAATATGACCGAGGGGCATCGGTTTCGGCCATCCCTCGGTTTAAGTTCCAAAAAAATGGCCTATCCAGGGCGATCATCAGATGAGTTGCGTTCCTCGCTCGACAGCCTGCTGCGTTCGGAGGGGAGGTGTACCTCCATTACTGTCGATGGTTTGGGATTGGCGTCGACTCTCGCGAGCAATCAACAGCTCGTAAGGGTCGTCGAAGAGTACATGGATGTGTGCTCAAGGGAGGCTGAGGCCCAGCGCCGGGTGGTGGACCGGCAAAAAGAGGAGATCGCGTCCCTTCGTCGGCAAGTGGCCGACCTGACGGAGCGCCTGGAGGAACTGCTAGCCCCCGGGAGTGACTCCGGATTCTGATTTAGGGCCGCTCTTCCTGTCTTTTGTAGTCCCTTTTTTTTTCTAAATGAAAAATGGATCTTGCTTTGGAAGTCCTCTTCTTCAAGGATTTATGGCCTTGATCCGTGTGATGAATTTAGGGTGTTGGCATGGCCTCATCATTTTTGTGCGTTGATATAGACGCTTTGAACGACGGGTTATAGGGGCGTTACCCAAAGGTTTTCAGTAGCAGAGGGGGATCTCCTAGCTCTGCTTGGGGCCTCTGGCCGATTATGCGGGGCTCAATGGCCTCTAAAAAGGGGTTCGCCAATGGTGGCTTCTTTTTGTGCGTCGACGGCTTTTGCTTAACGCGCTCGTTTTCAAACTGGACGAAGTCCTTCGGGGACTATTTGGAGGCTGCCCGGCTTTAGTCGGGGCCTGTGTACTTCGGTTTTTATCTGGGATTTTAGTCCGAATGATTCTTACCTGGCCCTGCCACGGCTCGGAGGATTCGTTGCTCGGCCCGGCCGAGGTTCGGAGAATATTTTACTTGGCCCTGCCAAGGTTCGGAGATTTTGTTGCTCGGCCCAGCCGAGGTTCGGAGAGTATTTTACTTGGCCCTGCCAAGGTTCGGAGATTTTGTTGCTCGACCCAGCCGAGGTTCGGAGAATATTTTACTTGGCCCTGCCAAGGTTCGGAGATTTTGTTGCTCGGCCGGCCGAGGTTCGGAGAATATTTTACTTGGCCCTGCCAAGGTTCGGAGATCTTGTTGCTCGGCCCAGCCGAGGTTCGGAGAATATTTTACTTGGCCCTGCCAAGGTTCGGAGATTTTGTTGCTCGGCCCGGCCGAGGTTCGGAGAATATTTTACTTGGCCCTGCCAAGTTCGGAGATCTTGTTGCTCGGCCCAGCCGAGGTTCGGAGAATATTTTACTTGGCCCTGCCAAGGTTCGGAGATTTTGTTGCTCGGCCCGGCCAAGGTTCGGAGAATATTTTACTTGGCCCTGCCAAGGTTCGGAGATTTTGTTGCTCGGCCCAGCCGAGGTTCGGAGAATATTTTACTTGGCCCTGCCAAGGTTCGGAGATTTTGTTGCTCGGCCCGGCCGAGGTTTGGAGAACATTTTACTTGGCCCTGCCAAGGTTTGGAGATTTTGTTGCTCGGCCCAGCCAAGGTTCGGAGAATATTTTACTTGGCCCTGCCAAGGTTCAGAGATTTTGTTGCTCGGCCCGGCCGAGGTTCGGAGAACATTTTACTTGGCCCTGCCAAGGTTCGGAGATCTTGTTGCTCGGCCCAGCGAGGTTCGGAGAATATTTTACTTGGCCCTGCCAAGGTTCGAGATTTTGTTGCTCGGCCCAGCCGAGGTTCGGAGAATATTTTACTTGGCCCTGCCAAGGTTCGGAGATCTTGTTGCTCGGCCCAGCCGAGGTTCGGAGAATATTTTACTTGGCCCTGCCAAGGTTCGGAGATTTTGTTGCTCGGCCCAGCCGAGGTTCGGAGAATATTTTACTTGGCCCTGCCAAGGTTCGGAGATCTTGTTGCTCGGCCCAGCCGAGGTTCGGAGAATATTTTACTTGGCCCTACCACATTGGAGATTTTGTTGCTCGGCCCAGCCGAGGTTCGGAGAATATTTTACTTGGCCCTGCCAAGGTTCGGAGATTTTGTTGCTCGGCCCAGCCGAGGTTCGAGAATATTTTACTTGGCCCTGCCAATGTTCGGAGATTTTGTTGCTCGGCCCAGCCGAGGTTCGGAGAATATTTTACTTGGCCCTGCCAAGGTTCAGAGATTTTGTTGCTCGGCCCAGCCGAGGTTCGGAGAATATTTTACTAGCGACAGGTTTTGAGGAAACAGATAAGCAGGAACGTGTAGTGAGGCATGTGAAGATGAATTCAGAGAGGACATACCCTATTGATAATATTTACGAAGGTTGTCCGCGTTCCAAGTCCGGGGAATGGACTTCCCATCCAGATCCTGCAGCTTGTAGGTTCCCGGTCCAATAATCTCCGCTACCTGGTACGGGCCCTCCCAGTTTGGCGCCAGCTTTCCTTGCTCCAGCGGTTTGGAAACAGAAGCCTTTCGGAGGACAAGGTCGCCAGGCAGGAAGGCTTTTCCTTTGACCCTGGAGGCATGATAGCGGGCCACCCTTTGCTGATAAGCAGCCGTTCTGATCCGGGCCTTCTCTCTGACCTCTTCCACTAGGTCGAGGTCGGTGTGGAGCTGCTCGTTGCTGGTTTCCTCTGAGTAACTCTCCACCCGCAATGATGGGAGGCCGACTTCCACAGGGATAACGGCCTCCGTACCAAAAGCCATTCGGAATGGGGTTTCGCCCGTCGGGATCCTTGGGGTAGTGCGGTAGGCCCATAAGACATGATGCAGCTCATCCGCCCACCTGCCTTGGGCTCTGGAGAGGCGAGCTTTGATTCCCTGGAGAGGGTCCTGTTGGTCACTTCGGCCGCTCCGTTAGCTTGTGGGTGCCCGAAGTAAGGTGGTGATGAATTTCATGCTCCTCACAGAACTGGCGAAACCTGGAGTTATTGAACTGCTTGCCGTTATCGGTGATTATAGTATGGGGGAGGCCAAATCGGCAGATGATGGACCTCCAGACAAAGTCTCTGGCTCGTGCCTCGTAATTTGTGCGACCGCTTCCGCCTCGACCCATTTGGTGAAGTAGTCGATGGCGACGAATAGGAATTTCCGCTGTCCCGTTGCAAGCGGGAATGGGCCGAGGATGTCCATCCCCCACTTGGCAAAGGGCCAAGCGGAGGATATGGAAACTAGCTCGGCGGAAGGGAGCCTTTGGACGCTTGAATGTCTCTGGCAGGGGTCGCAGGCCCGGACTAGATCGTCCGTCTTTTTGCATGGTCGGCCAGTAATAGCCTTGTCGCAGCACCTTGTGGCATAGAGACCGGCTTCCCAAATGGTTTCCGCAAATCCCTTCATGCACCTCGCGCAGAGCGTAGTCGCTTCTGATGGGCGAAGGCACCTAAGCAGCGGCAGGGAAAATGACCGCTTGTAAAGTTGGTTGTCGATCAACACGTAGTGGATGGCCTGCAGCTTCAGCTTCCTAGCCTCTCTTCAGTCGGACGGAAGAGACCCTTCTTTGAGATATTTGAGGACAGGGTCGAACCAGGATGGTTCGGCCTCAACTTGCATCACCCGGTCGGCTTCCGTGATGCTCGGCTTTTCCAGAGTCTCCAGGTGGAATTTTTGTTCGGTATCCATCGTCTTCGCGGTTGCCAATCGGGAGAGTAGGTCGGCACGGGCGTTCTCAGATCTGGGAATCTGAATAATTTTAAATTCAGAAAAATGGGGAAGCAAGTTACGCACCTCCTGGAGATATCGAATCATGTTTGGCTCCCGGGCTTCAAATTCTCCCCGAACATGGCCGGCTACCAGCTGAGAGTCGATGAAGGCGCTGAGCTTTTTCACCTTCAGATTGCGGGCGATCCGGAGACCGGCTAACAGAGCTTCATACTCGGCTTCGTTGTTGGAGACCGGGAAGGAGAATCGGATGCCATATTCGAAGATCATCCCCTCAGGACTGGTAAGAAGTAGACCCGCACCGGAGTGATGGGCATTGGATGACCCGTCGACGTGGAGGAGCCACCGGGCTCCAGACTTTGGCTCTTCAAGAGGGTCTGGGGTAGAACCGTCCTCCAGGATGGTACACTCGAGGAGGAAATCGGCCAGTACTTGGGCTTTGATGGCCGGACGAGGCTGAAAATGTATGTCATGCTCGCTTAGCTCGAGGCCCACTTGGTCATTCTTCCCGAAGTCTCGGGATGGTGGACCACCGCCCTGATAGGTTGGTCAGTCAGGACCGTCACGGAATGTGCTTAGAAATACGGTCGTAGCTTTCGAACTGAGGTGATCAAGGCCAACACCATCTTTTCAATCCTGCTGTACCTCGTTTCTGCATCGCGGAGCAGTTTGCTGACATAGTAGATCGGCTTTTGGACCTTGCCTTCTTCCTTAATCAGCACCGAGCAGACTGCACCTTCCGAAACAGCTAGGTATAAGAATAGGGTCTCTCCTGGGGTCGGACTGCTGAGGAGCAGGGGCAAACCGAGGTACTTCTTGAGATCTTGAAATGACCTCTGGCATTCGGGAGTCCACTGAAAGTTTTTGGCCGATCAGAGGGTTTTGAAGAAGGGGAGGCATCTCTCGGCCGACCGTGCCACAAAGCGGTTAAGGGCCGCTATCCTCCCGGTTAAGCGCTGGACTTCTTTGACGGATGCCGGGGGTGCCATTTGTTGGAGAGCTTGGATCTTCTGGGGGTTGGCTTCGATACCTCGCTGGGAGACCATGAAGCCGAGGAATTTCCCCGAGTTGACGCCGAAGGCGCACTTGGTCGGGTTGAGCCTCATCCCGTACTTGCGTAGCGTGGCGAAGCTCTCCGCGAGGTCCTCAACATGTCGTGAAGCCTCCTTGCTTTTAACCAGCATGCCGTCCACATATACCTCCATATTCCAGCCTATCTGTTCCTTGAACACTTTGTTGACCAGCCTCTGGTAGGTGGCACCTGCATTTTTAAGACCAAAAGGCATTACGCGGTAACAGTAAGTACCTCGGTCGGTTATGAAGGCGGTCTTTTCTTCATCTTCAGGGGCCATTCGGATCTGATTGTAGCCAGAATAGGCGTCCATGAATGACAGCATTTGGTGGCCTGAGGTGGCATCCACGAGCTGGTCAATCCGAGGGAGGGGAAGCTGTCCTTCGGGCAGGCCTTATTGAGGTCGGTGAAGTCGATGCAGATCCTCCATTTGCCGTTCGACTTTTTTACCATGACGACATTTGACAGCCAGCTTGGATAATTCACCTCTCGGACAAAATTGGCCTTTATGAGTTTGTCGACCTCTTCTTCAATGGCTTTTTGCTGCTCTGGGGCGAAGCTTCTTTTCTTCTGCTTAACAGGCCTGTGCATCTCGTCCACATTGAGATGATGGACGAGGACCTCGGGGTTGATTCCTGGCATGTCGGAGGCGGTCCAGGCGAAGACGTCTGCATTGCTTTGGAGGAATCTGATCAACCTGCGCCGGGACTCTCCTTTGAGTAGCGACCCGATCCTTGTGGTTCGGTCGGGCTGAGCTTCGTCCAATGGTACCTCCTCCAATTCCTCTGCCGGTTCTCCCCGCTGTTCGGCGAAGTCCTCGCGAGCGTCTAGCCCGTCGATCTCCGGCATTCTAGACTGAAGGCTTGTAACAAAGCACTGCCGAGCCATGGCCTGACTCCCTCGAACAACTCCAACTCCTCGCTCGGTGGGAAACTTCATGGATAGGTGCGGGATGGAGACCACTGCCTTGAGGGACATCAGACCGGGCCTACCGAATATTGCATTGTAGGGGGATCTGAGGTTGGTCACTAGAAAGTCTGTCTGAACAATGGCCACAAGGGGCCAGGTTCCCGCGCGGACCGTCAGGGTGACGACCCCTTCCGGGATAATGACGTCGCCGGTGAATCCCATCAGGGTGGAATCCACGGCTCGAAGGTTTTCCACGAGCAATTTCATCCTGGCAAACACACCGAGGTACAAAACATTTACCGAGCTTCCACTATCAACGAGGATTCGGCTTACATCATAATTGTTCAAATTAAGGGATACAACTAGTGCGTCATCATGGGGGAGCTGTATCCCAAGAAGATCATCATCGGAGAAGGAGAGTTCATCTGTCTGTGCCTCTTTGGCATTGATCCATTTCTGTCGCCTCTGGGGCTCGATCCGCCGGCCTCTTCAATCATGTTAATACGACCGACCACGGGCGGATTTGGTGGAGGAGGGGTTGTTGGAGCTCGGGCTGGCGGTCACCTCCTTGTTGTTGTGGCTCGGGCGCCCTTCTGAACTGATCTAGTCGTCCCCACCGAATCAGCCTTTCAATCTCATTCTTTAGCTGCCAGCATTCTTCAGTGTCATGACCGTGCTCCCTGTGGTAGCGACAGTACTTGGCGGGATCTCTTTGGGTCGGGTTCCCTCGGAGAGGCACTGGCTGGGGGAGTTGGCGCTCTATCTCCATAAGGATTTGCGCTCGGGGCACAGTCAGCGGAGTATAGCGATCAAATCGCCTAGGAGGACTCCGGGAGCGATTCCTTGGAGGCGGCGGAGGGATTCTCTGGCAGCGGGGCGGACTTGGCCGCCGGGCGGGACGGTGCCTGTCGGGGACTTTAGGCTCCTTTTTCTTTTCTTGCTCAGCGCGGGCAACTCTCCACGACTCCTCGACCCTAGCGTACTTGTCGCAAGGGCCATCATATCAGATAGACATGGGGGGTAGCTGACCTCCATAGCCAGGTAGAAGTCGCTCTCCTTCGAGACTCCCCCCACCAGGGCAGACATAGCCACCTCATGATTAAGGTGGTCCACCTCTAATATGGCCTTGTTGAAACGGCCAAGGTAATTCCTCAAGGACTCCCCCTCTCTCTGCTTGACTTCGGAGAGGGAGTCGGATCTTCGTCGGTGGCAGCGGCTGCTGACGAACTGGCCAATAAAAAGGTGGCTCAGCTCATTGAATGAATCAACGGAACCCGGTTTCAAGGCGTTGAACCAGGTTCGGGCGGATCCTCTGAGGGTGGAGGGGAAGGCGCGGCAGAGGACCGCATCAGATGCTCCGTGGAACATCATTATTGACCGAAAGCTACTGAGATGGTCGTCCGGGTCGGTGGAGTCGTGATAGGGTTTGACGGCTGGCAGTTTGACATGGGAGGGAATCACTTCCTCCATGATTCCCTTAGAGAAAGGGATGCCCTGCTCCGTCTTGGGCTGGGGCAGATGGGTCTGCTTGGCGGCGTCCAGCTCCTGACGCATCTCCTGGATCTGTCGGCGGATCTCTTCTTCACCGGTCAGAGGAGGAGCTGGGCGTGAGAATCGCAAGGATGGCGTGGAATCATGGTGAGATGTCACCGGGGAGAGGGATCGGGCTCGCCGAGATCTGAGAGGATCTCTATCATAACCAGCTCGCGGGACTGGTTTGTCCCTTCTGGGGCGATGTGGGGGATCCGGTGATTCGTGCGGATCAGAGGAAGAGGTCGCCGGTGAAGAAGGAACCGCCGCCTCCTTCTGAAGGTGCGAAGCAGGAGGAGGCGCAAGGCGCTCTTGAACCAGGTGGGTAAGAGCCTGGACTTGTTGGACCAGTGTAGCGAACTGGTCCTGGGTCACCGGGATAGCGGGCGGTGATGGAGTTTCGACTGGTGGTGGCTGCGGCGCTACATTGCTCGTCGGATCTGGCCTCTGGGAAGTGGCCTGATCTTGGGCTTCCGATGCTGCTCTCCTCCGGTTGGCCATTGAAGAGGTTCTTCTCCGGATTTAGATCCTTGTCTCCTTTCTTCAAGTTTTAATGGGACTTGAGGGCCCTTTCTCTAGCGCCAATCTGTTGCCGCCGGGATCCGTCCTCCGACTCGGGCGTGGTCGATCTCCAGGAAGAGGGGGGCGGACCTGCACAAGAAGTCCACACGCGGGGGATGCTGGGGGTGGCCCTCCGCGGAAGACCCTCCGACGCTCAAGTCAGTAGAGAAAAATCGGCGATCAACCAGACAATGGGGAGGTGGATCTCTCCGGGAAGCCTCTCCAGGGGCGGCCAATCGGTAGCTCCAAAGGGCAGGAGCACCGGCGAACTGCCGGAGAGAGAGAGAGAGAACAGTGGGGGTGCCCGTGCAAGAAGATGTGTGTATAGAGAGAGGCGCCCGCGTAAGGAGATGTGTACCTGAGGGAATCTGGGGGTGTCCAATTTATAGACTGTCACCTGGACCTTGAGCGTCTTTTGGAAGGTTCAGAGGTTGTTGGAACACGGAGGTGGATAGAATCAGGCCGTTGTGGGGCCATGGAATCCGTATCCTGTTTGTTAGGGGATCGACGGCTGGGAGAGCACCTTGATGTTTCAAGATCCGGTCGAGTAGACCTGGGGCGGTTACGATAGGTTTTAGGCCACGCCTCGACATGATCCCTTGCCTAGGGTGCTGTTTGGGTAAGCCTGGGCTCTCCCGCGCTAGGTTCCGCGGAGGTATGTATTAGGTCGCTCGATGAAGCCGAGCTACGGAGGCTCGGAAGGGCTGAGCTATGGAAGCCCGGAAGGGCCGAGCTATGGAAGCCCGGAAGGGGCCGAGCTATGGAAGCCCGGAAGGGCCGAGCCACGGAAGCCCGGAAGGGCCGAGCCACAGAAGCCCGGGAGGGGCCGAGCTATGGAAGCCCGGAAGGGCCGAGCCACGGAAGCCCGGAATGGCCGAGCTATGGAAGCCCGGAAGGGCCGAGCTATGGAAGCCCGGAAGGGCCGAGCTACGGAAGCCCGGAAGGGCCGAGCTACGGAAGCCCGGAAAGGCCGAGCCATGGAAGCCCGGAAGGGGCCGAGCTATGGAAGCCCGGAAGGGGCCAAGCTACGGAAGCCCGGAATGGCCGAGCTACGGAACCCGGAAAGGCTGAGCTATGAAAGCCCGGAAGGGCCGAGCTACGGAAGCCCGGAAAGGCCGAGCCACGAAAGCCCGGAATGGCCGAGCTACGGAAGCCCGGAAAGGCCGAGCCACGGAAGCCCGGAAAGGCCGAGCCACGGAAGCCCGGAATGGCCGAGCTACGGAAGCCCGGAAAGGCCGAGCTATGAAAGCCCGGAAGGGCCGAGCTACGGGAGCCCGGGGAAGACGGAGGGAGGAGGTTAGCCTTAGCCGTCTCGCACGGATATTAATGTAATGACGATTTTACCCCCCAATACATAGAATAGAGATATACTTATTTCTATCTTTATTCTACTCGGGCTAATAAGGATAAAAATAATTTTTGTCCTTATCTCCATCCTTATAAAATGTAAAAAATCTTTGTTCCAAATATGACAAAGTGAATCTTCGCTTTATAGATTGAAATTATCATCTTTAATATGGATTTTTATTTATCCAACAAGTTATGATATAGTTTATATGTTCATATCCGAATGACATATAAATAATTATGTTAATTTTATTTGAGCTTACGTAATCGGACGTTAGGAATGCACTATGTAACAATTGAGAGTTTGGGAACCAAAATAAATTTTGAGTGGAGATCTGAGGATCAAAAGTATATTTTACGCCATGAAGGGTCTCATCCGAGTTCCTCTCAATTAATTACATGACATTGCAATAAATTCCTGGTTGCTTGATTGAACTTTAAACCTACAGTGTGCAATTCAAGAACTAACATGAGGTGGTTGCTACCTGGCAAAAGTGAAATTGCATGCAATAATAGGGCTCCAATTCGCAGCCTTGGCTAGCCATCCAGCGCCGGCACCGGCGAGTGTCTGGTCAAAGGAAAAAAAGTATTCACTATCAAACAAAGAAGAACGTTCAACAAGAAGTAGATGTCGCTTGACAGAAGCGAAACTACGTGTATGAAGTCGCAGAGCTCCAATTTGTTGCCTTAACGACGGCCATACAGCGCTGATGAGTGTCTCGTCAAACGAAAGTTAAAAGTTTTCGCTATCAAATGCATTGAAAATTCGTCTCCTTGTGCTGGTGATCAATAGCGACCTTGTCCCACCGCCGAAGACTTTTTTTTTGAGAATCTAAACAATCAACACCATCGCCACGCCGGCGGCCTATGCTCCCTTACCCTTTGCTCTGGCCTCTTGGTATTCTCCTCTTCCTCATGTTCTCCTATTTTTTACATTTATTTATTTTTGTTGGTAATAAACGGTCAACTCGCCCGATGAAGCAGATATTTATAGGGCTAAAATTTTCTCAAGTTAGCTACATTGTAACCTGCTGAAACCCATTATATTATAAAAATATTACATTTTTTATGTTTTGTTACATAAAATTAATTAAAATTAATAAAATAACTAATAGGGCATCTAAATGCAAACATATGAATTAGTTGGCAGATAAGTTATTTCATCAATTTTAACTAACTTTATGAAATAAAATATTAAAAATATAATATTTTTAAAATATAAAATATTAAATATAACAAATAAAAGTGTGAAGAAGATAAAAAATGAATAAGATCGAATCATCAAAATTTTAACATCGTCATCAAAAAAAATATAATGATAAATGCATTTATAAGTATTTAAAAATAATTTTATTTGAAATATATGATTTACTAAAGCATTTCTATTTATTATGCTAACAATGGTACGAACGAATATGTACGGCATGAATGGATAAGAACGGTAAAAATAGATCACGCTAACATAAAAAATATTTAAAAAAATTTTAAAAAATAGTTAAGTCGCTCTAGCTACGAGCTAGCATGCAGGACAGATTTGGCACGAGACGACTTGATTTTCTGCCGGTCTGATCGTGTGAGGCCGTCTCCAGATCGGCACGACGGTCGGAGAGGGAATTTTTTTTTTTTTTTGTTAACGTCCTCAAGCTCTCGCAACATTGGGTTGCTCAGCCTAACACCAAACCTAAAGCTATTGCGTGCGATTCAAAAACCAAACTTCAGGCCGATGCTGCGTGCCAGAAGCGGAACTGCGTGTAATAGTTGTGTTCGGAAATGCGGTGGCGGCCGGCAATCTGGCGCTGGTGAGCCTCCTCGCCTCTAAAGTAGCAAGATAAAACAAAAATGAACGTTGAACATCAAGCGTTGAAAATTTGTCCCTTGGGCCAATGAACAGCGACCTCCATCCTCCCACCGCCTGAGACTTTTTTCTGGGAATCTTATCATTCGCTCTTCCGAAAAGATGGATCTTATGCTGGTTCTTGGGAATCATCGTCATCATATCAGTGGCCGAAAAAGACTACGTAGTAAATGGAAACGAGCGCCTCTGAAAGGGTCGAGGCGGAGGAGCAACAGGTGATATCTGAAGGAGGGGGAGGAGTAGGAGGAGGAGGTGGTGGAGGGAGAGGTACATGGAAGAATTATTAAACATCATAAAACTACTGAGACATGAACCTGTTCTTTGCATATAGCAATCCAAATCATGTGGCAGTTCATAAATGGACTCTCTCTCTCTCTCTCTCTCTTTTTCTTTTCTTCCTATCATACATTCATTCTTACATGGCTAAAACTTAATTTATTTTTTTTGTGTAGTGTTGAGAGGTAAAATCGTTGTGTGTCAATAATCATGCATATGGCTAAGGCTAGCCCTGATTCCTACCCGCTGTGCGACACTCGCCCGAGATAAGTCAGCCTCGGTAAGTTGAGGCGCCTTAGCCCCTCGCCGAACCAAGGACTCCCAAGGCACGAATCACATCTATCGGTCTCAGCCGAGCTATACCATCTCTCGGCCCCAGCCGAGCTGCGCCATCTCTCGGCCCCAACCGAGCTATATCTTCTCTCGGCCCCAGCCGAGCTATACTATCTCTCGGTTCCAGCCAAGCTATATCTTCTCTCAGCCTCAGCCGAGTTATGTTATCTCTCGGCCCCAGCCCAGTTATATCATCTCTCGGCCCCAGCCGAGCTATGTCATCTTTCGGTCCCTCTAGCTGATCTCTCTCATCGCTCGGCCTAGCCCGAGCGATATCTATGTCTCTGCAGAATTCGACGCGGGAGAACCCGAATTCATGAGATTCCAAATAGAAATCATATCCGGGAGTGGCCTAGGACCCGCGAGAGTGGCCTAGGGCCCTGGAGTCTATGTCCTCACCAAATCACGAGACATCAACAAGCTCTCCTAACCGTCGATCCTCTAACCAACAAGATACGAATCTTACCGACCTCATAACAAACTGGATTCAGACCCTAACGACTTTCATGCCCACGACGCCCCCAAGGAATCAGGTGATCCTCTATAAATAGAGTCGTCTGTCGACTCCTCAGGTACGCGTGCACTTGCTCACTAGAACCCTCTCTTCTTTTGCCCTATCTTTCGCCATTAGCGCTCTGCTTGAGCCCTAGAGGGACTCTTCAGCGAGAGCCTTCTCCCCATTTTTGTTGATTGCTGATCTCCACTGACTTGAGCGTCGGAGGGTCTTCCGCAGAGGGCCACCCCCAACGCCTCTCGTGTGAGGACTGTTTTGCAGGTCCACCCAAGCGGAGAGCCCACGCTGCAGCCCGACCGCGCCCAAGTCGGAGGACAGATTTCGGCAGCAACAAATTGGCACTAGAGGAAGGGTCCTCAAGTCCCATAAACTTATGATCCAAGAGATAAGGATCTCGATATGAAAGAGAACTCCTTCCATGGCCAACCGAAGAAAGGCTACTTTCGAAGCCCGAGATCAGGTCACCTCCCAAAGGCCTGATCCGGCGAGCAATGTTGCGCCGCCACCACCGCCAGTTGAGACTCCATCACCACTGGCGGCTCCAGTGACCCAGGACCAGTTCGCCTCACTGGTCCAGCAAGTTCAGGCTCTGGCCCACCTGATTCAAGGGCACTTCGAAGCCCCCCGTCCGGCTGCTCCTGCCCCTCACCCCCCTGAGGAGGATGCAGCCCCCGCTCATCTAGCAACCTCTTCTTCCGGCCCACATGGGGTCGCGGACCCCCCTCGCCGTCCCAGAGAAGCTGAGCTAGCTCCCCAAGGAGTCCGCAGCAGAGATCTCCCTAGATCTCGGTGGGCCCGATCCCTCTTCCCGGTGTTATCTCACCACGATTTAACACCATCTCAGTATCCTCCTCGTCCTGCCCCTTCTGCTCTTCCTAATAGGGATATCCACCGCCAGCTTCAAGAAATGCGTCAAGAGTTAGATGCCACCAAGCAGGCCCATCCGCTTCAGAATAAGGCGGAGCATGGCATCCCCTTCTCTAAGAAGATCATAAAGGAAGTGATTCCCTCCCACGTCAAGATGCCTGCTATAGAGCCTTATCATGGCTCCTCCGACCCTGACGATCATCTCAGCAGCTTCCGGTCGATCATGATGTTCCACGGGGCATCGGATGCGATCCTCTACCGCGCTTTCCCTTCCAGCCTCACGGGATCTGCTCGAACCTGGTTCAATGCTTTGAAGCCATGTTCAGTTAATTCCTTCGACGAGCTGAGCTGCCTCTTCATCAGCCAGTTTGTCAGTAGCCGCCGTCACAAACAGAGGTCCGACTCCCTCTCTGAGGTTAAGCAGAGAGAGGGGGAGTCCTAAGTATCTCGGCCATTTCAACACAGCCATGTTAGAGGTGGACCACCTTAATCATGAGGTGGCCATGTCTGCCCTGGCAGGTGGAGTATTGAAGGAGAGTGATTTTTACCTGGCGCTGGAGGTCAACTATCCTCCAAACCTCTCCGACATGATGGCTCTGGCAGACAAATATGCGAGGGTTGAAGAATCACAGAGAGCTGCCCGAGCCGAGCTTACGAAGAAGAAGGAGCCCAAGGGCTCAGATAAGCGCCGACCTGCCCGTCAGCCAAGCCCACCTCGCCGCTAGAGGATTCCCCAGCCACCACCAAGGAACCGCACTCGAAGCCCGCCTAGGAGGTTCAATTGATTCACTCCGATTACTGCCCTAAGAGTGGAGATTCTTATGGAAATCGTGCGCCAACTCCCTCGACCTCCTCCTCTTCGAGGAAATGCAGCCCGGAGAGACCCTACCAAGTATTACCACTACCACTGCGACCATGGCCACGACACCGAAGAGTGCTGGCAACTGAAGAATAAGATCGAAAGGCTCATCCAGCGGGATAGACTGGATCGGTTCAGGGGAGCCCCCATGCCAAGAAACGGGGCGATCGCCGGCCTGAGCCCCAGCAGTAGCCTCTTCCTCCCCCAAATCCTTCGGTCGCTGGACACATTAATGTGATTGAGGCGGTCGGTGGTCCTTCAGGCGGGAGGGACAAGAAGAAGGTTCGGCACTGAAGAAAGCACGAACTGACGAGCTCTCTTTCTCCAACGATGACTTCCAGGGAATACAGTTCCCGCACGATGATGCGCTAGTTGTATCTCTTAATTTGAACAACTATGATGTAAGCCGAATTCTCATTGATAGTGGAAGCTTTGTCAATGTTTTGTACCTTGATGTGTTTGTGAAGATGAAACTTCTCATGGAGAATCTCCGAGCGGTGGACTCCACCCTAATGGGGTTTACCGGCGATGTGATTACCCCGGAGGGGGTCGTGACCTTGACGGTCCAAGCAGGAACCTGGCCTTCCGTTGCCACTGTGTATGCAGATTTCCTGGTGACCAAGCTCTGGTCGCCTTACAACGTGATCTTGGGAAGACCCGGCTTGATGTCCCTCAGGGCCGCCGTCTCTATCCCACATCTTGTTATGAAGTTCCCAACCAAGCGAGGGGTTGGCGTAGTTCGAGGAAGCAAAACTATAGCTCGGCAGTGCTTCGTCACCAGCCTGCAATCAAGATTGCCCGAGGTTGATGGACTGGACGCTCGGGAGGATTTCACCAAGCAACGAGGAGAACCAGCCGAAGAGCTGGAGGAGGTACCACTGGACGAAGCTCGGTCCGACCGAACCATAAGGATCAGGTCGCTACTGAAAGGGAAGCCCTGACTGGAGCTGATCGACTTTCTTCGAAGAAACGCTGATGTCTTCGCTTGGTCATCTTCTGACATGCCTGGGATCAGCCCGGATGTCCTCGTCCACCGTCTCAATGACGAGATGTCCCGACCCGTGAAGCAAAAGAAAAGAATCTTTGCCCCTGACCGGCAGAGAGCAATTGAAGAAGAGGTGGACAAACTCATCAAGGCAAACTTCATTCGGGAGGTGAATTATCCAAGCTGGCTATCCAATGTTGTTATGGTGAGAAAGTTGAACGGAAAATGGAGAATCTGCATCGACTTCACCGACCTTAACAAAACATGCCCGAAGGATAGCTTCCCTCTCCTCCGGATCGACCAGCTCGTGGATGCCACCTTCAGTCATCATATGCTGACCTTCATGGACGCCTATTTAGGCTACAACCAGATTCAGATGGCACCCGAGGATGAAGAAAAGACTGCCTTTATAACCGATCGAGGTATCTACTGTTACCGTGTCATGTCCTTTGGTCTGTAAAATGCATGCGCCACTTACCAAAGGCTGGTAAACAAAGTTTTTAAGGAGCAGATCGGCCGGAATATGGTGGTGTATGTCGATGACATGCTGGTTAAAAGAAAGGAAGCGTCCTAGCATATCGATCAAAATTTTAGTTGTCATTGTCTAACCTGTTATGTTTAACAAAATAACATTCTTAATGTCTTCTAACATGAGGTCAATTGATGGACAGAATAAGCCAATTGTCATTTAAGTTTTTAATAACTTATTATGTAGGATATGTAGCAAATTATGTTTCCATATAAAGATATTATGTTGACTGTTTCGTCAATCTTAATTATCATAGAAAATGCAATGCTTTTAAAATATAAAGGGATTAAATTAAAGTAATTGATAGTTTAAGGATCCAAATAAATTTAGAATAAAAGTTTAAGGATCAAAAAGTATATTTTAGCCTACTCTAGTGTTACGGCAATATTTTCTAAATCTTTTGGGACTGGGATTGGGATGGACCTGGCTCGGAAAATCATATACAAGTTGCCAATGGATTGGGATGGACCGGGCTCCAAAATCATACACAAGTTAGTGAACCTCTTGACGGTTTCTTTGTTATTCTAATTTTTTTAATCATCTTGGTCCTATTAATGTTATAAGTGAACCTCATCATGTTTTAGGCAAGCAAGTGCTCTTTCATTGGATCACTGACCTTGCTTCTTACGTGCGTTATGCTTTGGATGTTGATGATTTGTAAAAGATAGATTAAAATAAATCATAAAGTTCATGATTTAATATAATAACCTTGAAATACTTTTAAAAAATAATTCATAAAATGAATAAAAGATTTAGGGAATCTAGATGGGAGACGGAGCTGCTTTCATAAGAGCATCACTGCCCCTCTTGGCAATTCTAATGCTCTCAAGGTACAACTAATTCCAGTTCAATTCAACTTCGCTCGAAAGCAACATTTTGATCCAATTGAGAGAGCATAGAAAAGATGATGAAAATTTAAATAGTAACGAAAATGGTGAAAAATAGAAATAAGAGAAGAGGCAAGAGAGAGGGAACTGGAAATGGCTTTTGTAGGGAAAACTTTCTACCATCTTGTGTTGAGAGATTGACCATGGCTTTTCCCAATAACTAGTTGTTGACATAGGAGATTACAATAAGCACCGGCTGTGATGAGCTGATAATGTCCTCTTGGAAAAGACTTTGTACACCGTCCCCGGTGCAGCAAGGCTTACGTGGGCTTCACCGCCTCTTCTGATTGGTCCAGGTGGCTCCTACGTGGATGACCTACCGGGCTGTATGGCTCTACTTTGATGTTACGTTCTGAACGTGACGGCCATTTAAAGCAGTTCGCTTTTTTTTAAAATTAGCGTGCAGACGAAAATGCCCTTTCCCTCCATCCTAGCGCCATTTTACGTTGTATTTCATCTGTGTAAGAAGAACTCTCTTTCTTCCCCGGTCGAAAGAAAATATTTCAGCTTCGAGGCTGGAAAACCTGGCTACTGGAGTCTGTGTACAAAAACTTCTGGAGGAAATGTCATCCGCAGCACAAAGTAAAAGTATTTCCTCCAACTTCTTTCTAAAGCTCCTTTATTACACCAACAGTTTTTTCTGGTTAAAGTTAGTTAATGCGTGACCAAACCGTTTAATGCGCGGGTAACTTCCTTAGAACAAAATAGTTATGACATTATGGGAGTCATAACTATTTTGTAAGCACGAATGTCATACTCTTTTAATGCGGCCCTTTCCCTCCATCCTAGCGCCAATTTATGTTGGATTTCATCTCTGCAAGATGAACTCTTTCTTCCCCTCCCTCGCTCTGAGAGTCCGGATGCTAAGGAATCAGTTGAGCACGAACCTACGCCCTTGCTTTGAAAGTCTGGTCGACAGGAAATATTTCAGCTTCAAGGCTGAAAAACCTGGCAACTGGAGTCTACTGGAGTCTTGAAATATAAAAGTTTATCCAATGAGTTTTTCCTTGCCAAAACCTCACGTAGACGTTCGCTTCTCTCTCTATCGCGGGTATTCTCACCGTGATCATTTCTAAGCACGGGTGTCGTCGCCTTAAAGCTAGGTTGTCGTGAGCTTTTAACAGGGGTGTCGCGAAGGAGTTTCGGCCGAAATCCAAATTATCCTTGGGTGTCGTGAATTTTCTCTTGGGACGACGTAAAACTTACTACGGTTGGCTTCCCAAAACTCTCTTCTGTTCCCCATCCCTCAAAACTCAACGAGGGGGGGGGGAGCGCACCGATTCGATTCCTGTGAATCGCCCACTGAGATGATGGCGCGTGGCAATCGAAACACCCGCCAGGAGTACCTTAAATATGGATGGGGGAATGCCATCGTTAATCACCTTTTCAGCTTTTTTGATACTGAGATGGCTTCCAGAGGCGAGGAGAGATCTACTGGCAGCCATGGCAGTCACCGCGCAACGGTCACCATCGATGCGGAGGTCTATGCGGAGTCGCTCGCAATCAGCGAGCGACTCAACAAGGCGGCCGAGCAATACCTGGCCATTTCAACGAGAGAGATCGAGGTCCTGCATCGGGCCAACAGCCACCTGGAGGGGCAAGTAGCGTCCCTCCAGTGCTAGATCGCCGATGCAGCGACCGAAGGAGATGAGAAGCCCCAGTGAGGGCTAATATACTTTTTTTCTTTTTTTTGATAAATAAAAATAAATTTTAGTAACTTGATTGTCGAGGGCCTTCTCGCCGTGGTCAGTTCTAAGCACGGGTGTCGTCGCCTTAAAGCTAGGGTGTCGTGAGCTTTCAACAGGGGTGTCTCTAAGGAGTTTCGGCCGAAATCCAATTCTCCCTGGGGTGTCGCGGGGATTCTCCGCGCGGTCATTTCTAAGCATGGGTGTCGTAGCATTGGTGCTAGGGTGTCATTAGATTTCAACTGGGGTATCGCGAAGGAGTTTAGGCTGAATTCGACAAGGGGTGTCGCGGGTATTCTCACCGTGATTAGTTCTAAGCACGGGTGTCGTCGCCTTAAAGCTAGGGTGTCGTGAGCTTTCAACAGGGGTGTCTCGTAGGAGTTTCAGCCGAAATCCAATTCTCCTGGGGTGTCATGGGGATTGTCCGCGTGGTCAGTTCTAAGCACGGGTGTCTCATAGGAGCTTTCGTTTGGAGCATGGGTGTCCTAGGCTTATAACTACGGTGTCTTAACAGTATATCAGGGGTGTCATAGCTTTAACGACGACACTAGAGCTATATGGATAGGAAATAACGGGGAATATAGGCTGAACCACTCTGACGACACCCCAGTTCATGAGGTATAACATCCTAGTTAAAAGAGTATGACATTCGTGCTTACAAAATAGTTATGACTCCCAGAATGTCATAACTATTTTGTTCTAAGGAAGTTACCCGCGCATTAAATGGTTTGGTCATGCATTAACTAACTTTAACCAGAAAAAACTGTTGGTGTAATAAAGGAGCTTTAGAAAGAAGTTGGAGGAAAGACTTTTTACTTTATGCTGTGGATGACATTTCCTCCAGAAGTTTTTGTACACAGACTCCAGTAGCCAGGTTTTCCAGCCTCGAAGCTGAAATATTTCTTTCGACCGGGGAAGAAAGAGAGCTCTTCTTGCACAGATGAAATACAACATAAAATGGCGCTAGGATGGATGGAAAGGGCATTTTCATCCGCACGCTAATTTTAAAAAAAAGCAAACTGCTTTAAATGGCCGTCACGTTCAGAACGTAACATCAAAGTAGAGTCATACAGCCCGGCAGGTCATCCACGTAGGAGCCACATGGATCAATCAGAAGAGGCGGTGCAGCCCACGTAAGCCTTGCTGCACTGGGGGTGGTGTACAAAGTCTTTTCCATGTCCTCTTTTTCTTTGGATGGAGGTTAACGAGGGGTAGCGGAAGGAAAGGAACGGGCAAACTGTTAAAAGGGTGTTTGGTTCATAGATTGCCAGATTTTATATTGTTATTACATTACCAGGTCTATGATCCCTTGAAATATCTGATCGAGCATGGATGATGTACACTTTTGATTTGCACATTAATGAGATTATAAATTATTAGGCATCACGCATTGATATGTTTGGTTGACAAACTATATTACTAAAAATATAGGTAAAAAATATGTTAAAATCCAAAGTTACCCTTGTTTTCTAATTGAAAAGAAACCAATTCAAAGCAATATTTCAAATATAATAATATAATATATAAAATATATAATTAACACACAGTAATAGAATATATTACAATATATATTATAATTATTATATATATTGTTAAAAAATACATGATATATTTAAAAATAAGTAATTATTTGTATTCAAATACAATATACATAATAGTATTATAAGTAAATAATTATTATAACAATTTAATAAAATTAAATATTAAAAATATTATTAATATTTTTAATACTACATAGAGTATAATAAGTAATATAATATTATCATAATAATAACTATATATTATTATATTATAAAACAAATATAATATAATATAAAAATATAATATTATTGCATATTATTATAATATCATTATAATAGTAAAAGATTTTTTTGATAAATTTAATATTTTATTATATTATATTACATAATATTAAATTTTATTAATATATTAGTATACAAAAATTATATAAATATAATTATATTGAAATAATTAATTATTATATATAATTTAACAAAATATTTTTTATTATGTATATGAATATGTAAAAAAATAATTAAAATTCTAATAATATATTATATTAATGTTAAAATTATCTTATCACGGTCATGTTTTGTTTCAAGGGATAAGATAGGGAAAAATAAGAACAACCCACTAATTAATAATGTGGCATTGCCTAGGACTCCGGAGGTAATCAGATTGCCACATTTAATTTGTAGTAATTTGATTCCCAAGGTAATGTTGAATCCCAGCCAACATTCGCAAATATAATAATTAAACCAAACATAGCAATATAATATTACCCAAATCATTGCTAAGAATCTTTAAAAATTACATGAACCAAGTACCCTTTTAAATACTTCTGTTTTAAAGGAAAGAGAAAAGAAAGATAGGGAGGAGAATGGGGGTTACTTATTCCCTTTCATTCCTTGTTAAAGGGTTAAATTTCTTTACCTCTCAAATTGAAGGATAAAAAGTGGGAGGAGAATGAGTTATAATTTTTGCCTCATCTTTCCAACTTTTTCTCTATAAATTGATTTAAATTTCTCTAATCGTAAGAGAATATTTATAATTTTATAAACATAATCTTTCTCTTTCTTTTCTTTTCTCTTGCATCCAAATAAGATGAATATAAATTATTCTTTTTCTGTTTCTTTCTTTTCAAATAAAGAGAGGACAACAATTTTCCCTCTCCTTCTTTTCCTTAACCATGATTTTAGCTACAATGGCCTTTTCAACAATGGGCTCAATGAATCCTCAAACTAAACCTAATTTAATCACTAAAATAAACATTGAAATAATTTTTGAATAAGTTAATAATTCTAGAATAAGTTTTAAAAATTAAAAGTAAAAGATAGCCTTTTATAGCTTTTATTAGGGTGCTCCAATTTTTTTTGTTTATTTTTATAATTTTTTCTTATCATTTGATTGTCTTTTAATGTATCCAATTAAAGGAAAAATAACCAATTGAGCTAGTGATATGTATGGCTAGTGCACATAAATAAAATAAAGTTAATAGAATTTTGTTACAAAATATGGCCATTGAAATACAAGATAAGAGAGGGATCGATTAAACTCCATCGATGGGTGGCATTATCTTCAGAGAAGAATTAGGACTTCATTTAAACTGAACATATATACTTAAATATTTTCTATCTCCCTTCTTGATGTGTAAGGAGATCGAGAAAGTGAAAAAGATAATTTGCTCAAAATAAATTTAAATAATGGGTTAGAAAGAAACTTAAAGAAAAGAATTAAGAGTTTATTTAAAATTAAAAAAAAACTTGTGGTCAGTCCAATATGGCTGGCTAGTACTTGTGCATCACATAATTGCCCGTATGGCCCAAAAAGTCTATATATCAAATTTTAATCCACTATTAAATATGATAATAATAATGATGATGATGATATCAAAATAATAATTAAATATAACAGTACTTCCATATATTTTTGAATGTGAAATTAAAAGTGACTCAACTATTTGAAAAATAAATATTTTCTAGATCAAATGTCAAAATAATAATAATATCCGGCATCATATTTTGGGGGTCCCATGGTCCAACCTTACATCCTATGGGTTTCAAGTTCCTGATAAGCCACCAGCCCACAATTTAGTTTGGCTGCCTTAATTTTTAAGCCCTCGATGCAATCAATGTTAATCATGGGGGAAAAGTCTTGCTGCACCACCCTTCGATGCAGTAAGTGTGCATCGGTTATACGAATTAATCACCTGCATATGCGGTGATCCAATGAGCCTTGTCACGTATCGCACATGTGCTGGCATTCATGGATAGCTAATCCATCCAACCGATGCACACTTGCTACACCGAAGGGTGGTGCAGCAAGTCTTTTCCAATCGTGGGAGAGGGGCGCATTACTGGTGTTTCACCTCGAGATTCTCCTTTTGGGGATCATTCGGCAACCATACTTGATCGAGAGATTGAGGAGGAAAAGAGCGATATTCTTCTCTTAACAAGCGATATACTTCTCTTCCTTCTTTTTCTTTTTCCCCTAGAAGGAATGAAGGGGGAAGTTCCATTGCTGGAACCATGGTTCCCATGTAATTCAAAATTCGATTACTTCATCAACAACATGGTCAATCGGGTTGCTTACTTTTCTTAATTAAAAAACAAAAAGTCTATGCTTCAACTTTGGACTTGCCAAAGTTTAATTTTGAGAGTCGAATCAGTGTAGAACGCATGGGATGGCATTACTAGAGCGACCCAACAGTTACGAGCTAAGAGGATTATAATCGAGGGCGACTCTTCGGTAGTCATCAACTGGATTCAGGATAGGTCGGACCTCTGCAATATGGCCCCTCTCCTCTATGACAGTAGAAGGCTTCTATAGGGTTTGGTGGCAGTTTCAGTCCGCCATGTCTATCGGGAGGTGAACATAGTGGTTGACTGGGTTGCCTCCTTCGTTGCACAGTATTCCGCTGGATGGTCATGGTCTTTAGGGGACGAGTGTTGGATTTTTAATCCAACATTGGGCTTATATATGTGAAATAATTATGTGTTGCGGACTATTAAATAAGATTAAGTCCAATTAAAAGTGATCAGCTAAGGTTTCAGTGATTTGGGCTTTAATATATATGATAAGGTGTGGCCCTTTAATGTGTAGAGACCTAAGGGGTTATTTCTATTTTTATGATGGGCTAAAATAGAAATACAAAAAGATAATCCTGAAGTTATCTATATATAGCGGTAATGGTCCTTGGATCGCATGTCTGACCTTCTTCTCTGAATACCATCATCATTAGAAAGAATAGCCTAAAGAAAATTCTAAAGGGCTCTCTAGGAGTACGTGTTGATTTGGAAGGCCAACCGCAGGACTCTAGAGAGCAATCAAGCAATATGGATTTAGGTACGCTTCCATTTATCAATTATGAATTCTTGATGATTGAACATGAATGATTCTTGGGCTATGATTTTCACCAAAAGGTTCATATTTAATTTTCAACAATTCGTATCAGAGCTCCTATTCATGTTGAATCTAAGAAATTCTGAATTCGATCATATGCCATTGATATTCATATTTGAGCATTTTTTTTTGGTTTTATTCATTGTGAGACAAATATTCATTATTTTATTATGAATTTTATTTTGAACATTGACATTCAAGTCTATAGATCCTGTTTCTAAATAAAATCAAAGGTGCTGGAACATCAAAAAACTTTATTTTACTTTTAGTTTGATACTATGAATTTCGATGTTAAGAGCGAAAGATATTTGCTGCATCATGAAATCTCACCCGTAAAACGGAGACGAGATCTTTCATCTGATAAGATAAAGTTATTTTTTTTGTTGGAATCGCTCCGCTGGCCGCTTTCCGTTGCTTGGAATCCATTGGCTATGGTGCGTATTCTCCTACAAATTAAAAAAAAAAATGGACGCATAATTTCTATTGGGATAACTAAGATAGATTGGTGGGAGGTACTACCATGAAGGAACCGAATCTACTCATTTTATTTGCAGTCCATGGTCAAGCCTGAGTTTTACCTCCCTTTATTTAATGCCCAAGCATCCTTTATTTAATGCCGAGCGTCCTTTACTTACTTTACTTGCTCTTATCCAAAGCAACGAAAATTCGAACCGTTCAGTGAAAATAATTCGATTTCCAAAGGGGCATGGAATTCCTCTAATTTTTATTAATTTTTTAACACCCTATTTCGTATAATTCAAAGGGGCGTGGAATTTCTTAGCTAAAAATTTTGAGAAAATCATGGAAATAACAAACTTAGGCGTTGAAGTTGTGTGAAGGGTTAAGATTGCATTTAATGCATTCAGAATATTTAATGCATGAATTTTGGACCGGTTCATCACATTTTTGGGCTTTCATTAAAAATAATTATTATTTTTAATTTCATGAGCTAAGCAACCTCTTAATTGGTTTCATAAAGCTATCCATTAGAATAAATTATTTTTTTGTTATAAAGATTGAGTTGAAACCAAAATAACATATCATTATTTTTTAAGGTTCAATCAAATTCAAATTAATGAATTTTTATGCCTAAGAAATTTATCCATCGTTCTAAATTAAACTAATTGAAACAAGATATCATCAAAGTGACCTCTCTTGTGTAGATTGTTCATAAAGGATTTTGGATGTTGAGTTTGTGTATGTTTCATGCAGGTATTAATCAGCCCAAAGTAAGGTTAAGTTTGGCCGAACTACACATATGTGTGATGTAAATACGTAACATTATAAGGATTTACATGTGGATAATAAGTCGATCAAAAATAGATTTATTATTTGACATGCATTATTGTTAGTGTTTGATCATTACATCAAGAGTACCACTAGCAGTTAATATTACTATCCAAAGACTTGATATTAATGTTGCACGGGTATCTTGAGATGAGATTTACCATTATTTAAATTATTGATAGTTGGTATTAATTATTTATATGAGCATGTTATTTATGTATTGCTTTTATATTACAGCTAATGTTGCTAATATTTATGCTAACCTCAATTCAGTGCCGGTCCTTAATGGTAATAACTTCAAGGGCAAGGATAAAGACAAAAAAGAAAGAATAAGGCTGCTAAGGGTCCAACAAAGAAGAAATAAAATCAGGATAAGGATAGTTGTTTCTTTTGCAATAAGCCTGGACATATTAAGAAGGAATGTTTTAAGTATCATGCATGGCATAAAAAAAGTATATTTTTTAATTTGGTCTGTTCTGAAGTGAATTTAGCTTTAGTACCTAGAAACACTTGGTGGTTAGATTCTGGTGCTACTACTAACATTAGTGTTTTAATGAAGGGTTGCCTGAGCTATCGAAAATCAACTAATGCTGAAAGATGCATTTATGCGGGAGATGCAAGTCAGTAGATGTAGAGGCAATTGGGCATTTTAGATTGTTATTAAGTTCTGGTTATTATTTAAATTTGAAAGACACTTTTATAGTACCGTCGTTTAGAGAAAATTTGGTTTCTATTTCAGCTTTGGATAAATTAGGATATTATTGTTTATTTGGAAATAATCAGTTTAGTCTTTCATTAAATTCAAATATTATTGGAACTAGTTCTCTTTGGTGTATGACAATCTATATTTGCTTGATACTGTTGCTTCTTATAATAAAACCCTAATATGGAATCAAGAGGTACTAAGCATAAAATTTGCAATGAAAATTCAGGAACATTATGGCATAAGCGATTAGGTCACATCTCTAAAATTGAGTTGAACGACTTGGGTCAGATGAAATTTTGATTCCCTCAATTTTACAAACTTTAATGTCTATGTTGATTGTATTAAAGGCAAAGAGACAAAAACAAAGAAATTGGACACATAAAGAACTACGAAAGTCTTAGAGTTGATACATACGAATATTTGTGGACCATTTTTTATACCTTATTGGAATGGTCAACAATATTTTGTATCATTCATAGATGATTATTCTAGATATGCATATCTATTTCTTAGTCATGAAAAGTTTCAAGTTTTGAATGTGTTCAAATCATTTAAAGCTGAGGTTGAGCTTCAACTCAACAAAAGGATTAAAGGAGTCAGATCTGACCGTGGTGGTAAATACTACGGCAAATATGACGATTCAGGTGAACAACGTCAGGGACCTTTTGCTAAATACCTAGAGGAATGCAGGATTGTCCCATAATACACCATGCCAGGGTCACCTAGCATGAATGGTGTAGCTGAAAGATGTAATCATACTCTTAAAGATATGGTAAGGAGTATGATTTGTCATTCTACCTTACCATAGGCACTCTAGGGAGAGGCACTAAAGATAGCAGCCTACATTCAGAACAGAGTACCAACTAAAGCAGCTGTCAAAACACTTTATGAGCTTTGGATAAGACGAAAGCCTAGTATAAAGCATTTTCATATTTAGGGATGTCCAGCTGAGGCAAGGCCTTATAGGCCACATGAAAAGAAATTGGACTTAGAATAGTGAGCAGCTACTTTGTTGGGTATTCTGAGCGATCCAGGGGTTTCAAGTTTTATGATCCCAAATCAAGGATAATTTTTGAGACAAAACTGCAACGTTCTTTGAGAATTGAGAGAGTTTGTCTTTGAGAAGGAATTGGATCCTACTACTCTTGTTGAAGAGTAGTTAGTTTCTATTCCTATAATTGCTTTTGATAATGATCAAGTTGCAATTTCAAAACAATAAGAAATTATTGTTCAACCCTCAAAGGTACAAACTCAACAACCTCAAGAACAAGTACATCAAAAACAAGTGCCATTGCGGCAATCCACTAGGGAAAGGAGAAATGCTATTCTAGATGACTATATGATATTTCTTCAGGAACATGAGGAAAATAATGGCGTAATGGAAGATGATCCTGTCAACTTCCTTCAAGACATACAAGGTTTCAATTCAGAAAAGTGGAAGAGTATAAGTCTATGCAAGATAATAAAGTTTGGAAACTTGTCCCATTATCAGAAGATGTGAAACTCATTGGTTGCAAATGGATTTTTAAGACCAAACGAGATTCAAAGGGTAATGTGGAAAGGTATAAAGCTCGTCTTGTGGCTAAAGGCTATACTCAAAAGGAAGGGATTGACTTTAAAGAGACATTCTCTCCAGTTTCATCGAAGGACTCTTTTAGGACAATCATGGCTCTTGTTGCATAGTATGATATGAAACTCCATCAAATGGATGTCAAAACAGCGTTTCTCAATGGAGACATTGATGAGATAATTTATATGGTGCAACCAGAAAACTTTGTATCAAGAGACCCAAAGAAATGGTTTGCAAATTAACAAAATTCATTTATGGGTTAAAGCAAGCTTCTCATCAATGGTATCACAAATTTCATCAAATAATTCTCTCATTTAATTTTGAAATGAATGCAGTTGATGATTGTGTGTATCACAAGTTCAATGGGAGTAAATACCACTACAAGAAAATTTCATTTTAGTGACGCCAAAATGCGTCGCTAAATTAATTTAGCGACGCATTTTGGTCATCGCTGTAACTTTTGTCGCAAACTGCTATCCGTTGCAGTTTCGTCACTAAATAGCTACTCCTAGCGACGCAATAAATGCATCACTATTTTGCAACGCATAAGATGCGTAGCAATTTAGCAACGCAATTTGCGTCGCAAATGCATCGCAAAATAAAATTTTATTTTTTTAGCAACATAATTTGCATCGCAAAATAAAATTTTATTTTTTTAAAAAAAATAAAAATAAAATTTTACGATGCATTTGCGACACAAATTTATAAATTTCTTTTTTAAAAAAAATCAACGAGAAAAAAATTTCTGGTTGCAATTTTTTTTAAAAATAAAATTAAAATTTAGCAATGCAATTTGCAATTATTATATACTTACTGCCCATCGACATCCAATCGAAGTACGATGCGGCCGACATGGGATGAACTCTCAGTTGTCTGTGCCGATCGGCTATGAGACTCAAAAGCTGAAGATCTGAACTCTCCATCTCAATGCCCATGAAGTGATCTGCTGCAGCAGGGCCACGTCCCTGCTCGCTTTGTCCGTCGGCGAAAGATCTATCTCGGCCCGACATACTAAAAATACTAAAGAACGATGCAATATAATTATGAATAATGATTGAATATTATGAACTAATATAAGTTAATATATATTATAATATGATTATTAATATTATGACATATATAATTATCATAAACTACTTTTTTTATGATCACAGTAAATATTATAAGTTAAAGGGATAATAATTTTTTTTTCATATTTTATAACAAAAAATCCTAATATTGAATTATATCATAATTTCATGTAAATTTATAATAAGATTATTATAATTAATTTTTTATGGGTGACGATGGAGATAATAATCAATATAATGATATTATAAAATCATTATATTCTAATATTATAATATCACTTAATAATTATTTATAAAATATTAATATAATACTATAGTGTATTGTAATTTTATTGTAATATTTAATTATATATAATGATATTACTATAGGGATTTTCTGAATTTAAGTGATATAATAATATGATTGAATAAATTATTAAGGTTAAAATATCGAAACAACTTACCAATAACATTTTTAAAAATAATATTTAAATAATTAAATCAAAAAAATTATTTATGTAATATATTTTGTAATACTATAAAATATTATTATATATTTTTTAAATTAAAATAGTCCACGAGGCTTCTAAAAGGGTTTGAAATTGTTTTTTATTTTCCTACCCATGGATTGGCCTAATATGATTGAATAAATTATTAAGGTTATTTTATAACTTTTATATATATATATATATTCCGAGGGGATGGAGAAAAACAATTCCCTTTTTTTTGCCGGGGGTGGGGGTGGGGAAAAGCTCCCATGCATTTTTTTTAATTTTTTTTTTGAACAGTGGCCTGGCCACCGTGGCCAGGCCACCGCCGGGCCAGGGACGGGGAGGGGTTTGGCGAACCCCCCTCAACACGGGAGGCGATGGGGGGGGGTTTTCTTTTTACCGTGGCCTGGCCACCGTGGCCAGGCCACCGCCGGCCACGGCGCCGTCGCCGTGGACGGCATGGCAGGGGTTCCCCCCCCCCTCCCCCTATTTTTTTTTAATAGTGGCCTGGCCACCATGGCCAGGCCACCGCCGGCCACGGGGGGATGGGACCGGCAACAGTGGCTTGGACGGGGGGGGGGCTTACCCAGAAATATGGGTCGCCGACGAGGTGGTCGGGTGCTGAGAGCCGCCGGAGTGTCGCCGGAGGTGGGGAAGAGAGGAGGAGAAAGGAGGGGGTGAGGGGAGAAGCCGTGAGGAAGAAGAAGAAAAGGAGGGGGGATTTAAATATTAAGATTAGCGATGCATAATTGCATCGCTAATCCGTCGCTAATCAATGATGCACTATTTGTATCACTGATTGCGTCGCTAATTCACTAATTTGGCAGGACTGACCAGCGGGAAATTTTATTTTTTTCTGTGCATTGCTAATGCGTCGCTGAATTAATGAATTTTTTTATTTTCTTGATATTTGTGTTGCTAATGCACCGCTAAATAGCGACTCTATTAAGTGCATCGCTGAATTAATGAATTTTTTTATTTTCTGTGACATGCGTTGCTAATTAGTTGCTAAATAGCGACACAACTAACTCTGTCGTAGAATTAACGATTTTTTTAATTTTTAATTTTTTAATTAACAAAATTTTTAATTTTTGATCTGACTGTTGCGATCGATTCAAGCCATGATCCGATCGGCGATTATCGATCAGACCGTTGCGATCCATCCGATTTTTAATTTTTGATCCGACGGTTGCGATCGATCCGAGCCATGATCTTGATCAGCGATGATCGATCGGACAGTTCCGATCCATCCGATCGACGATGATCCGACAGTTGCGATCGATCCAAGCCATGATCCCGATCGGCGATGATCGATCGGACCGTTCCGATCCATCCGATCGGCAACGATCCAAAGGTTGCGATCGATCCAAGCCATGATCCCGATCGGCAATAATCGATCGGACCATTGCAATGCATCCTATCGGAGATGATCCGACGGTTGTGATCGATCCGAGCCATGATCCTGATCGGCGATGATCGATGGGACCATTGCGATCCATCCGATCGACGATGATCCGACGGTTGCGATCGATCCAAGCCATGATCCTGATCGGCGATGATCGATCGGACCATTGTGATCCATCCGATCGGCGACGATCCAATGGTTGCGATCGATCCAAGCCATGATCCTGATCGCGATGATCGATCGGACCGTTGCGATGCATCCGATCAGAGACGATCCGATGGTTGCAATCGATCCAAGCCATGATCCTGATCGGCGATGATCGATCGAACCGTTGCGATCATCCGATCGGCGATGATCCGATGGTTGCGATCGATCGGAGCCATGATCCGGATTGGTTATGATCGATCATACCGTTGTGATCCATCCGATCGGCGATGATCTGATGGTTGCGATCAATCCGAGCCATGATCTCGATCGGCGATGATTGATCGGACCGTTGCGATGCATCCGATCAGATATGATCCGACGGTTGCGATCGATCCAAGACATGATCTCGATCGGCGATGATTGATCGGACCATTGCGATCCATCCGATCGGCGACGATCCAACAGTTACGATCGATCCAAGCCATGATCTCGATCGGCGATGATCGATCGGACTGTTGTGATGCATCCGATTGGAGACGATTCGACGGTTGCGATCAATCTGATCCATGAACCTGATCGGCGATGATCGATCGGATCATTGCGATCCATTCGATCGGCGATGATCCGATGGTTGCGATTGATCCAAGCCATGATCCTGATCGACGATGATCGATCGAACTGTTGCGATCCATCCGATCGGCGATGATCCGATGGTTGCGATCAATCTGAGCCATGATCCTGATGGAAGATGATCGATTGGACCATTGCGATGCATCCGATCGGCGATGATCTGACGATTGCGATCGATCAGAGCCAAGATTCGGATCGGCGATGATCGATCGGACCATTGCAATCCATCCAATCAGCGATAATTCGACGGTTGCGATCGATCTGAGCCATGATCCCGATCGGTGATGATCGATTGGACCATTGCGATGCATCCGATCGGAAACGATCCGACGGTTGCGATCAATCCAAGCCATGATCCCGATCGGCGATAATCGATCGGGTCATTGTAATACATCCGATCGGAGACGATCTGACGGTTGCGATCGATTCGAGCCATGATCCTGATTGGCGATGATCGATCGATCGGACCATTGCGATCCATCCGATAGGCGATGATCCGATGGTTGCGATCGATCTAAGCCATGATCTCGATCGGCGATGATCGATCGAACCATTGCGATCTGTTTGATCGGCGATGATCCAACGGTTGCGATCGATCCAAGCCATGATCCCGATCGATGATGATCGATCGGACCGTAGTGATGCATCCGATCGGAGACAATCTGACGGTTGCAATCGATCCGAGCCATGATCCTGATCGGCGATGATCGATCGGACCGTTGCGATCCATCTGATCGGCGATGATCCAACCGTTGCAATCGATCCAAGCCATGATCCCGATTGGCAATGATCGATCGGACCGTTGCGATCCATCTGATCGGCGATGATCCAATGGTTGCGATTGATCCAAGCCATGATCCTGATTGGCGATGATCGATCAGACCATTGCGATCTGTCCGATCGGCGATGATCCAATGGTTGCGATCGATCCAAGCCATGATCCCGATCGGCGATGATCGATCGGACCATTATGATGAATCCTATCGGAGACGATCCGATGGTTGCATCGATCCTATCCATATCCTAATCAGCGATGATCGATCAAACTATTGCGATCCATCCGATCGGTGATGATCCACGATTGCGATCGATCGGAGCCATGATCCAGATTGGCGATGATCGATCAGACCATTACGAACCATCCGATCGACGATGATCCAACGGTTGCGATCGATCCGAGCAGTGATCCCGATCGGCGATGATCGATCGGACCGTTGCGAAGCATCCGATCGGAGATGATCCAACGGTTGCGATCAATCCAAGCCATGATCCCGATTGGCGATGATCGATCGGACCATTGCAATGCATCTGATCGGAGATAATCCGACGGTTGCGATCGATCCAAGCTATGATCCTGATCGGCGATGATCGATCGATCGGACCGTTGCGATCCATCCGATAGGCGATGATCCGATGGCTGCGATCGATCCAAGCCATGATCTCAATCGGAGTGATCGATCGGACCATTGCGATCCATCCGATCGGCGACGATCCGACGATTGCGATCGATTCGAGTCATGATCTCGATCGGCGATGATTGATCGGACCGTTGCGATGCATCCGATCGGAGATGATCCGATGGTTGCGATCGATCTGAGCCATGATCCTGATTGGCGATGATCGATCAGACCATTGCGATCCATTCGATCGGTGACGATACGACGGTTACGATCGATCCAAGCCATGATCCCGATCGGCAATGATCGATTGGACCATTGCGATCTATCCGATCAACGATGATCCGATGGTGGCAATCGATCTAAGCTATGATTCTGATCAGCGATGATCGTTCGAACCATTGCAATGCATCCAATCGGCAATGATCCGATGGTTGTGATCGATCGGAGCCATGATCCGGATCGGCGATGATCGATCGGACCATTGCGATCCATCCGATCGGCGATGATCCGATTGTTGCGATCGATCCGAGCCATGAACTCGATCGACGATAATCATCAGACCATTGCGATGCATCCGATCGGAGACGATCCGATGGTTGCGATCAATCCAAGCCAAGATCCCGATTGGCAATGATCGATCGGACCGTTGTGATCCATCCGATCAGAGACAATATCCAATGGTTGTGATCGATTCGAGCCATGATCCTGATCGGCAATGATCGATCGATCGGACCGTTGCAATCCATCCGATAGGCGACGATCCAATGGTTGCAATCGATCGGAGCCATGATCCAGATCGGCGATGATCGATCGGACCATTGTGATCCATCCGATCGGTGATGATCCGATGGTTGCGATCGATTCGAGCCATGATCCCGATCGACGATGATCGATCGGACCATTGCGATGCATCCAATCGGAGACGATCCGATGGTTGCGATCGATCCAAGCCATGATCCCGATCGATAATGATCGATCGGACCGTTGTGATCCATCCGATCAGAGATGATATCCAACGGTTGTTATCGATTCGAGCCATGATCTTGATCGGCGATGATCGATCGATCAGACCGTTGCGATCCATCCGATAGGCGATGATTCGACGATTGCGATCGATCCAAGCCATGATCCTGATCGGCGATGATCGTTCAGACCATTGCGATCTATTCGATCGACGATGATTCGACGGTTGCAATCGATCGAAGCCATGATCCCGATCGGCGATAATCGATCAGACCGTTGCGATGCATCCAATCGAAGACGATCCGACGGTTGCGATCGATCCGAGCCATGATCCTGATCGGCAATGATCGATCGGACCATTGCGATCCATTCGATCGGAGACAATATTCGACAGTTGCGATCGATCCGAGCCATTATCCCGATCGGCGATGATCGATCGGACCATTGCGATCCATCCGATCGGCGATGATCCGACGATTGCGATCGATCCAGCCATGATCCCAATCGCTAAATTAAAATTTAATTTTTTTTAAATTTTTTATAAATGCATCACTAAATAGCGATGCAATAATTGCTTCGCTTAATTAATGATTTTTTAAAATTTTCTGAGTTTTTGCGTTGCTAATGCGTCGCTATTTAGCAATGCATTTTTTGCGTCGCTAAATTAAAAATTTATTTTTTAAAATTTTTTGGTAAATGCATCGCTAATGCATCGCTAAATAGCGACGCAATAACTGCGTCGCTAAATTAATAATTTTTTAAAATTTTTAAAAATTTAAAATTAATTTTTTTAATTTTTTTGGTAAATGCATCACTAAATAGTGACACAATAATTGCATCGCTAAAATAATAAATTTTTTAAATTTTTACGTCACTAATGCATCGCTAAATAGCGACGCATTCTCTTGCGTCGCTAAATTAATAATTTTTTAAAATTATTTAAAATTAAAAATTATTTTTTTAAATTTTTTTTGGTAAATGCATCGCTAATGCTTCGCTAAATAGCGACACAATGACTGTGTCACTAAATTAACAAATTTTTTAAATTTTTTAAATTTTTGCATCGCTAATGCGTCACTATTTAGCAACACATTTTCTTGCATCGCTAAATTAATGTTTTTTAAAATTTTTTAAAATTAAAAATTATATTTTAAAATTTTTTTGGTAAATCCATTGCTAATGCATTGCTAAATAGCGATGCAACAATTGCGTCGCTAAATTAATGATTTTTTAAAATTTCTTTAATTTTTGCATCGGTAAAGCATCGCTAAATTAACTATTTTTTAAAATTTTCTGAATTTTTGCGTGGCTAATGCGTCGCTATTTAGCGACGCATTTTCTTGCGTCGCTAAATTAATGATTTTTTTTAAAAAAATTTCTTCATATTTAACTTCTGCATCTGGTTCAGTATCTTTTTTCTTCTCAACAGAAACAGCCAAATCTTCATGAAGATCTCGCATATTATTGCCTCTACCATTTTCTATGGAAACCCCAAGTGGACTGTAAGTATCTTCATTGAATGTGTCCACAGCAGATCTCTGGACACTCTGATATAGCCTTTTTTCTAGTTGAGGGATCTCATAGCTTACAGCCCTATATAAAGAAATTGAAGTCCCTGACCTCCATATCACCAGACCTCCTGTTTTTCTCTGATTATCATTGATAGAAAGTGACATGACTGATCCCGCATCGTTAAAATAAAAGGTTACAGCAGCTAACGGAGATCACCATATCTCGACCCCGAGACCCCCTTTCGGTCTTGGGGTGGGATCACCATATCTCGACCCCGAGACTCCCCTTCGGTCTCGGGGTGCACCAGCATTATCTCACCCCGAGACCCCCACCGGTCTCGGGGAGGGATCACCATATCTTGACCCCGAGACCTCCCTCCGGTCTCGAGGTGCACCAGCATTATCTCACCCCCGAGACCCCCACCGGTCTCGGGGTAGGATCATCATATCTCGACTCCGAGACCCCCCTCCGGTCTCAAGGTGAGATCATCATATCTCGACTCCAAGACCCCCCTCCGGTCTCGCGGTGCACCAGCATTATCTCACCCCTGAGACCCCCACCAGTCTCGGGATGGGATCACCATATCTCGACCCCGAGACCCCCCCTCCGGTCTCGAGGTGCACCAGCATTATCTCACCCCCGAGACCCCCACCGGTCTCGGGGTAGGATCACCATATCTCGACCCCGAAACCCCCCTCCGGTCTTGAGGTGCACCAGCATTATCTCACCCCCGAGACCCCCACCGGTCTCGGGGTGGGATCACCATATCTCGACCCCAAGACCCCCCCTCCGGTCTCGGGATGCATAAGCATTATCTCACCCTCGAGACCCCCACTGGTCTCGGGGTGGGATCACCATATCTCGACCCCGAAACCCCCCTCCGGTCTCGGGGTGCACCAGCATTATCTCACCCCCGAGACCCCCACCGGTCTCGGGGTAGGACCACCATATCTCGACCCCGAGACCCCCCTCCGGTCTCGGGGTGCACCAGCATTATCTCACCCCTGAGACCCCCACCGATCTCGGGGTGGGATCACCATATCTCGACCCCAAGACCCCCCTCCGGTCTCGGGGTGCACCAGCATTATCTCACCCCCGAGACCCCCACCGATCTCGGGATGGGATCACCATATCTCGACCCCGAGACCCACCTCCAGTCTCGGGGTGCACCAGCATTATCTCACCCCCGAGACCCCCACCGGTCTCGGGGTGGGACCACCATATCACGACCCCGAGACCCCCTTCCGGTCTCGGGGTGGGATCACCATATCTCGACCCCGAGACCCCCCTCCAGTCTCGGGGTGCATCAGCATTATCTCACCCCCGAGACCCCCATCGGTCTCGGGGTGGGATCACCATACCTCGACCCCGAGACCCCCCTCCGGTCTCGGGGTGTACCAGCATTATCTCACCCCCGAGATCCCCACTGGTCTCGGGGTGAGATCATTATCTCTCGACCCCGAAACCCCCTCCGGTCTTGGGGTGCGCGGGTGTCATCAGTAATAAACACGCGGACCAGCCCTCGAACCAAATGACAGCTCCGGGCCACCAGGCGCGCCCACGTGACTCTCCGTGCTCCACGTGACTCTCCGTGCTTCACGGGACTCTCCGTGCACCCGTGGCTGCCTGCGGCCATGCCTCATAACGGTTTATGGTGCACTGTATGTTCCTGTGCGTGACTGTGCCCTGTTACGGAGTACGACTCGCTACCACTTGCAACTGTGTGCGGTCATGTCAAGCAACGGAGCGCACCAAATACAACCACGGCTGCTAGACACGTGTAACACCATGTTGACAAGTATCACGGGACGCCTCCGGCGTGCACAATGATGGTACAATGGTAATCTTCCAGAACAGTAAGATGGGATATTCGGATAGGTATAAAACACACACCCGCACTGTAAGTAGGGATCCGAACTCTGGTTTTCTAGCTTTCTTCCTCCTAGCAAAACCCTAACTGTCTTAGCTACCTTTCGCTGAGCAGTTCTTATTTGATCCCAAGTAACTGACTTGAGCATCGGAGGGTCCCCACCGGAACAACCGGTCTCCGGGGACTTTTCTTGCAGGGGTCCGGAGAGAAGGACGTCCGTCTTCCCCGGCGTTTGAAGAAGGTGACTTGGCGTCATCAAATTGGCATGCCAGGAAGGGGGAGGAAAGAGAAAGACATCGAACCAGCAGTCTACATTCCCTCTCTTCATGCTCTTGAAGCCATGGTGGCGACCCGAACGAAGGGAGTTTCTGCCGGTTGCACTGGGGGGCAGCACCGTGGGGCCGGTCCACCCGCGGAGGCCCCCCCGGCTCTCGCAGCCGGTATTCCGAGCCGCTGCACCCCCGGGAGGCAGGGCCTTCCGCTCCTCATGTCGACGTCCCCGCGCCTGCTCTACAACAGTTCCAAGAAGATCGATTCGCCGCCCTGGCCAGGCAAGTACAGTCCTTGGCGGCAGCAGTTCAGGGCCTACAGCACTGGCAGGCAGCCACGCAGCAATCGGAGCCGAATCCATCTATCCCAGGGGTGGTGCAACCCAGCCAGCATTTTCGGAGGATATCGCCAGTGCCTGGGGATCACCACCATTGATCTCAGCCCAAGCCTCACCACCGTGAAGCCTCTAAGAGACACCGGTCTCCTTCCCGCCATGCTAGTGTCTCTCCTAAGCGGTGGCACGGGAAGGAGGCAGAGCGTCCCCACCGGCATTGCCGTCCCCGTTCTCCGTCTTCCGAATCTTCGGGAGAGGGCTCTTTTGATGGCTGGATGCCTCGTCGAGCCGAGTGTCGACTCGATGAGTATAATCAGAGGCTGGAGGAGCTTAGCCGTCGGATCACCCACCTGCCGGAAACGGACTACGACAGCTGGCCTCCCTTGTCTCGCGCATCATGGAGGAGCCCATCTCCACCAGGTTCCGCCTTCCCCAGCTAGATCCATACGACGGGACCACAGACCCCCTGGACCACTTGGAAAGCTATAAAGTTCTCATGCAAGTCCAGGGGGCCACTGACTCGCTCATATGCATTGCCTTCCTGGCCACCCTAAAGAAGGCCGCTTGGGCTTGGTACTCCCGTCTGCCGCCACGAAGCATCAATTCCTTCCACCAGTTGGAGAGGGATTTCTTGGCCCATTTCGATGCCTGCCGGAAGATTCCAAGGGTGGCGGACAGCCTCTTCGCTGTCCAGCAGAAGAGTGGTGAGTCCCTGCGGGACTACGTCGCTCAGTTTAAAGAGTTAGCTCTGGAAGTCTACAACCTTGAAGACTCGGTGGCCACCTTGGCCTTGAAGCGAGTGCTCCGTCCGTCTCTCCTCGCATACTCCCTTGACAAGAAGCCGCCGGGTTCCTACACCGAGCTTCTGATTGGGCCCAGAAGTACATTCGGGCAGACGAGGCTGACTTTTATCGGTGCGAGGCTGGTGGGAACGTCCCCAAGAAGCCGGCCCGACCGGAACCTGTCGAAGCTCGCCCCAGGAGACTGAGCCTCCCCGTCGGCCAGACAACCGCCCCCGAGCCCCTGCACAAAGAGACAGACCCTACACCCCATTGCTCGCCCCGATATCTCAGATCCTGCTTGAGATTGAAGGAGAGTCCTATCTACAGTGCCCTCCTCCCATGAACCAGAAGATCCCCTGGAACAAGAACCTCTACTGCCGCTACCATCGGGACCACGGCCACGACACCGATGATTGCCACCAGCTGAAGAAGGCTATTGAAGACCTTATCCAGCGGGGCCACCTGGGAAAGTTCGTTCAGAGGAACAACCCGGGAGCTCCTGGCCCATCAGCGCCCCCGCCGCCGGTGATCAACAATGCCCCGACAGAGAAGACAGTGGCGATGATTTCCTGGGGGGCAGGAGGCTCGTCGAAGAGGCCAAGAGGGGAGGAGGAGTCGGAGTCTGTAATTCCTTTCTTTGAAAAGGACTTAGATGGGGTAGTGAACAAAAATGATGATAGCATCGTCGTATCCATGACGATCGCTAAACATCTGTAAAAAGAATTCTAGTTGACAGTGGGAGTTCAGTGGATGTTTTGAACTACGACGCTTTTGTTCGCATGAACCTATCACCTGATCTACTCTGGCCTGTCGCCATGCCTCTGATGGATTTACGGGAGATTCTGTGAAAGTTGAAGGGGAGGTCACTCTTCCTGTGATGGCTGGCACAGCTCCATGCCAAAGCACTGTTTTCATGAAGTTCTTGGTGGTTCGCGTGCCCCTCGCATACAACGCGATCCTCGGGAGGCCCGAGCTCAACCTCTTGGATGCTGTCATATCCACTAAGAGGCTCCTCATGAGGTTTCCCACCATCAGAGGAGTCGGGGAGATGCGGGGAGAGCAGAATCCACCAACACTTTGCTACCACTTGGCCCCTAGTCCGCAGGGGGCGGCGCCCACACCGGCACCTGAAATGCTGGACTCCCGAGACCTAGAGAGAAGAGGAGAGCCGGCCAAGCGACTACTTACCTTCCCCCTCGGGGAGGACCTAGCAAGAACGGTCCGGATTGGAGCCCTACTCCCAGAGGAGGCTCGTGACCGGCTCCTCACCTTTCTGCGGGCTAATGCAGACGTCTTCGCCTGATCGGCATCCGACATGCCGGGGATTCCAGAGGAGGTGATCATCCACCAACTTAATATTCGGATGGGGTGCCGACCTGTCCACAAAAGAAAAGGAGTTTCGCCTCCGACCGACAAAAAGCCATGGATGAGGAGGTGCGGAAGCTGCTGGCGGTCGATCACATCCGTGAGGTGCATTACCCGGACTGGCTGGCGAATGTCATGATGGTCCGCAAGGCCAGTGGGGCTGGATGTGTGTGGACTTCACCGACCTCAACAAGGCGTGCCACAAGGATAGCTTCCCGCTACCTCGGATCGACCAGCTTGTGGACGCCACGTCAGAGCATGAAACCCTTAGCTTAATGGATGCGTTCTCGGGATATAATTAGATCAAGATGAACCCGGCGGATGAAGAAGCAACTTCCTTTATCACAGAAAAGGGGATTTACTGTTATAGGGTGATGTCTTTTGGGTTGAAAAATGCTGGGGTCACCTATCAAAGATTGATGAATAAGGTCTTTGAGGACCAGATATGGCGTAACATGGAGGTGTATGTGGATGATATGCTGACCAAGAGCATCAGTGCAGCTGACCATGTTGCCGACCTCGAGGAGATTTAATAACCTGCGCCATTATCGAATGAGGCTCAACCCCCACAAGTGCGCCTTTGGAGTGGCAGCAGGCAAGTTTCTGGGTTTCATGGTGACCCAGCGAGGGATTAAAGCCAACCCTGACAAGATCAGGGCTATCTTGGAGATGAGGCCCCCAGCCAACAAGAAGGAAGTGCAACGCCTGACTGGGAGGGTGGCGGCTTTGAGTCGTTTCATGTCAAGATCGGCAGAAAGGTACCTGCCCTTCTTTAAGGCGCTACGCAAGGTCAACGGCTTCGAGTGGACAAAGGAGTGTCAGGGTGCCTTTGAAGAGTTGAAGCAATTTCTATCCACTCCCCCGCTGTTGTCCAAGCCTAAGAATGGAGAGGAGCTCTATATCTTGAAGCCTCCCCCGAAGCTGTCAGCTCTGTGCTCGTGCGCATGGATGTTGATGGGGTCCATAAGCCAATCTATTACATCAGCAAGGTCCTTCATGATGCCAAGACCAGATACTCTAAAACCGAGAAGATTATTTTTGCCTTGGTGGTCTCTGCTCAACGCTTCCGACCTTACTTTCAAGCTCATCCCATCATGGTGCTCACGGACCAACCTCTTCGAGCCATCTTGTCTCGCATCGACACCTCCGATCGGCTAGCCAAATGGGCCATTAAATTAAGTGAGTTTGACCTATCCATCCGGCCAAGGTCGGCCATGAAGTCCCAGGTGTTAGCTGATTTCTTGGTTGAGTGTTCCTAGACCGAGGGGGTGTGGAGGAGGTACGCTCGCAGGAGTGTGCAGACCCTCCTTCGATCGAGGAGGCAGAAAAGGAGGACTGGATCTTGCATGTGGATGGAGCCGCAAATTCTCAAGGAAGCAGAGCTGGACTCATTCTTGCGAGCCCGGAGGGAGACGCAGTGGAGTATGCTCTCAGATTTCAGTTCCCGGCAACTAATAACCAGGCGGAGTATGAAGCTTTGCTAGCGGGGATGAGGTTGGCTGAGGAGTTAGGCGCGGGGCGTTTGAGGGCCTTCACAGACTCTCAACTTATTTCTGGGCATATCACCAGGGAGTACGAAGCTAGGGACCCAACCATGTCCCAATATTTGAATAAGGTGCAATCCCAAGCCTCTCGTTTCTCTTACTTCCGCGTCAGCTACATCCCCAGAGCGGAGAACGCCAGGGCCGATGCATTATCCCGCTTAGCCACTTCGGCCAACGGGACACTAGGAAGAACATATGTGGAGCACCTGCAAGCCCTGAGCATCGAAGTTACGGATGAAGCATTGCTGGTAGAGCAAGAGCTCTCCTGGATGGATGCCTACATCCGATATTTGACCGATGGTACTCTCCCAGAGAACCCCGCTGAGGCCAAGCTACTCAAGCGGAGGGCCCCGAGGTTCTTGATGATGGACGGGAAGCTTTATCAGAGATCATTCTCATACCCGATCCTCAGGTGTGTGGGGCCGGCTGAATCAGATTACATCCTCCGGGAGATCCATGAAGGCATCTGCGGGAGTCACTTGGGGGGCAGAGCCCTAGCCTACAAGGCCCTGCGGCAGGGGTACTTCTGGCTAACAATGAAGAAGGACGCAGCCGAGCTCGTTAGATGTGATAGCTGTCAGCGTCACGCTAATATCCAGCGACAGCCGACGTCTCAATTAACCCCCTTAGTAGCACCCTGGCCCTTCGCCCAGTGGGGCATGGATATCCTGGGACCATATCCCCCGGCCTCTGGACAGCGAAAGTTCCTCTTGGTGGTGGTGGATCACTTCACCAAGTGGGTTGAAGTCGAGGCCCTTGCCAAGATCATAGAGAGCAAGGTGCGATCCTTCTTTTGAAAGTCCATCATATATCGGTTCGGGCTACCACACACCCTGGTCACTGATAACGGCCGGCAGTTTGACAACATGACCTTCCGAGAGTTCTGCTCCGAGCTGGGCATCTGTCAGAGGTTCACTTCCGTCGGGCACCCTCAAACCAACGGGGCGACCGAGGTGACTAATCGGATCATTCTTCAAGGGTTGAGATCTTGGCTAGATGACTATAAGGGGCGATGGGTGGAGGAGCTCCCCAACGTGGTGTGGGCCTACCACACAACACCGCGAGCCCCCACAGGCGAGACACCATTCAGCTTAGTCTTTGGATCCGAAGCCGTCATCCCGATGGAGGTTGGCTCACCAAGCCCTCGGGTAGAATCATACAACGAGGAAGGCAACCCAGACCAGCTGCGAGCCAACCTCGACCTGGTGAAGGCAGGACCGAGCGCGACTTCGGATGGCGGTCTACCAGCAACGGCCGCCAAATATTACAACGCCCGTGTACGCCCCAAGACTTTCATGCTAGGAGACCTGATCCTTCGACGAGCTGAGGTCTCGAAACCAGCAGAGGGAGGCAAGCTAGCTCCAAATTGGGAAGGACCCTATCGGATCGCCGAGACACTTCACCACATAGCTTATAAGATTGAAGAGCTTGATGGGAAGCCACTCCCCAGGACATGGAACGCAGATAACCTTTACCGGTACTATCAGTAACGTATTCTCCTCTCACATCAAGTATCATGCGTATATCCATTTGGGTTTTCGCCTCTCATTTTATATTAACAAATTTCAATTTTAGCTCCTGAGTTCTTTTCACTCAAAGCCCTGGGCCAACCAGGCATAAAGCCCGACACCCGTCGGCACTCAAAGCCCTGCACCAGCCAGGCATAAAGCCCGACACCCATCGGCACTCAAAGCCCTGCACCAGCCAGGCATAAAGCCCGACACACGTCGGCACTCAAAGCCCTGGGCCAGCCAGGCATAAAGCCCGACACCTGTCGGCACTCAAAGCCCTGGGCCAGCCAGGCATAAAGCCCGAAACTCGTCAGCACTCAAAGCCCTGGGCCAGCTAGGCATAAAGCCCGACACCCATCGGCACTCAAAGAGCTGGGCCAGCCAGGCATAAAGCCCGACACCCGTCGGCACTCAAAGCCCTAGGCCAGCCAGGCATGAAGCCCGACACCCGTCGGCACTCAAAGCCCTGCACCAGCCAGACATAAAGCCCGACACCCATCAGCACTCAAAGCCCTGGGCCAGCCAGGCATAAAGCCCGACACCCGTCGGCACTAAAAGCCCTGCCAGCCAGGCATAAAGCATGACACCCGTCGGCAATCAAAGCCCTGGGCCAGCCAGGCATAAAGCCCGACACCCGTCGGCACTCAAAGCCCTGGGCCAGCCAGGCATGAAGCCCGACGCCCGTCGGCACTCAAAGCCCTAGGCCAGCCATGCATGAAGCCCAACGCCCGTCGGCACTCAAAGCCCTAGGCCAGCCAGGCATAAAGCCCGACACCAGTCGGCACTCAAAGCCTGGGCCAGCCAGGCATAAAACCCGACACCCGTCGGCACTCAAAGCCCTGCACCATCCAGGCATAAAGCCCGACACCTGTCGGCACTCAAAGCCCTGGAAGAGCCAGGCATAAAGCCCGACACCCGTCGGCACTCAAAGCCCTGCACCAGCTAGGCATGAAGCCCGACACCCGACGGCATATAAAGCCCGACACCCGTTGGCACTCAAAGCCCGACACCCGATGGCACATAAAGCCCGACACCCGTCGGCACTCAAAGCCCTGCACCAGCCAGGCATGAAGCCCGACACCCGACGGTATATAAAGCCCGACACCCATCGGCACTCAAAGCCCGATACCTGACGGCACATAAAGCCTGATGCCCATCGGCACTCAAAGCCCTGCACCAGCCAGGCATGAAGCCCGACACCCGACGGCAGATAAAGCCTGACACCCATCGGCACTCAAAGCCCGACACCCGACGGCACATAAAGCCCGATGCCCATCGGCATTCAAAGCCCTGCACCAGCTAGGCATCAAGCCCGACACCCAATGGCACATAAAGTCCCATCGGCCGGATAAAGTCTGATCCGTTGGAACCAAAAGCCACATGCCTACCTAGCGCAAGGCTCGACATACTCCTGGCAGAGCGTTGCGCCGTCGGTCTTGAGGAACCCGCCTACCTCAAACTCCAAGTACCAGCGTTTCAACCCAGGAAACCTATCCTTCCTGGCCCCAAGTTTTGGTCCTAGATGGCTAATGCGGAATAGCTCGTATGAGTTGAGAGTCATCCCCTGGCACTAGCGGGACTAATGGGACAGTGGGGCCGCGTATTGTCAACCAACGAATTCAGGGTAAGAGTCATAAATAGACAATGTATTTTGAAGAAAAGCATTTCATTAATTTGAAGGGTTACAAAATGCCGACATCGTCGGACTTGCAAAAAAAAAAATACAAGTTCACGGTTCTGCTGGCGCGGGCTCATCGTCGGAGGGGGCCGAATCTGAGAAGCGGTCTAGCTCAACTTCCAGGGCTTGGGGAATATTCAAATCCCTGGCAACTTTCTCCTTCCCATGCTGGAATCCTTCAAGGAACACCGCCGCCGAGGCTTCCGCCAAATCATCTACAAAGCGCTCAGACGCTTTGTACTCTTCTATAATCCCAGCGGTCCTGGCCACAATGGCAGCTTCCACCTCTGCGGCCCGAGCTTTCTCCTTCACAGTGAGGGCTGCCACTGTAGCCCTCTCGACCTCCCGGGCATGGCTTGCCTCCTCCCCGGATTGGCTTGCTTCCTCCTTCGCCGTCCGTGCCTCTTCCTCCACGACCTTCGTTTCTTCCTCCGCGGCCTTCACTTTTTCCTCCGCCGCATCCGCCCGACCCTCGGCCTCCTGAAGGGCCAAGGTCAGCTCAGAGATGTGTAGATCTCTGGCCATCACAGCGTTCTCGGCCTCCGTCATTTGGTGAAGGACCGCGCGCACACGGTTGGTGTCAGCCTCCGTCCGGTTCTTAGCGGCCTTGGTTTCACTTGCCCAGGCACTTTTGGCCAACTCCAGCGCCTCTTCGGTCGCCTCCGCGCAGCGCTGAGCGTCCTCAGCCTCCTTCTGCGCCTCCTGCAGAAGGGCCTTCCCACCATAGATTACATCCCTGGCGGCCCTCAGGGAGTGTGCGAGATGCATGCCTAAGTTCCAGGTTAGCAAAAAGAAAAGAAAAAAGATGAAGTCAAAAGGCAAAAAGGCCGCTTACCCTGACGACAGCCGCGTAAGAATCCCGAAGAATGTGCTCGCCTTCTGGTGGCTGAGGTCCTTCAGGATCTCGGGCATAAACACCGGGGTAAGGACCCGCTCAGCCCAGCGACCATCGTTCAAGGAGTCCCGGGGTGGTCCTGGCTTGGCCCCACTCCGTTCGGCCATCTTGGCAGCCTCCGGCTTGACGCGCGGGCTGTTCCTAGGCAACCTCTCGGGGGGTGGGTTCGCGACCCTTGATGGCCCCTCGCCCCAATCCATGGCAGCCTCCGGCGGGGTCAGTTCGCCAGGGGCAGAAAGCTCTTCAGCCACAATGGGCTCCTCTGACGCTACCGGCTCCTCTGCGATCGGTTCCTCGATTGGGACTCTCGCAGTCGTCGCCATCTCTGGCGGGGTGTCGGCTGTGAGATTAACTTCTGGAGCTGCCGGGGGGTCTTGTGGTGCCGGTGGTTGGGGAGCCCGAGCCGTCGGGCATTTTGGAGCTGGAGCTCGCTGGCCTCCAGGTGGCTCCTCCCAGGCCCTCTTTTTAGAGGCGACCCTTAGGAGCTTCTCTTTCGGTATCTTCATAGCTCCACGAAATCAATCAAAGTCAAAAAAAAAAAGAGAAGCAGACAATTTTTGGCTAAGAGTAGAAATGGCTTACCCCGGTGGGAGATAAGACCCGCCGACTCGAGATTATCTTCCATCAAGAGCAAGGTATACCGAGGGATCTCGGCAGCCAGCAATTGACCCGACGCCTCCCAATCCCCAGGTTGGATGGTGGAGTTTGCGTTCCCGCGGAGGTCGGGATCTCCCTACCGGGGCCTGACTTGGTCAAGGTTAGGGAAAAAAGAATCAGGATTTCCATCCCTTGATTGAAGAAGGAAGAAAAAGTTTGAGGACCCGATTGGGTCGGGGCTGGAACAGCCACCAACCCTTCTGGGACAAGAGGATATAGAAGGATCGGAAAAGAGAGATTCAAGGGGTGATACCCAGATGACGGCAGAGAATGACAAAGGCGCTAACGACACGGTAGGAGTTGGGGACTAGTTGGGATGGAGTCAAGGAGTAGTAGTCAAGAATGTTGATGAAAAAGAGAGGAAAAGGCGGACGAAGACCTGCCTTCAGGCAAATCTCATAAAGGGCCACCTGACCAGGTCGGGAGGAGATGACCCTATCATCGGGAGTTGGCAGAAAAAGCTCAACGTCCCAGGAAATCTGGTAACGAACCCGGATTTTTGCCAAATCCAGACCTGTTACCGTGGAGGTAGTCCCCTCCGGGGACCCCTCCACCCTCGAGGAGGTGCCAGCCTCCAACCGGCGGCTCCTCGATGGGGCTCCACCAGCGACCCGTCGCCGGGCCAGGGGGATGCGGTCCTCTGAATCAGTGGACCACTCAAGCGGAGGAGAAGGAGAAGGTATGGGAGAGGTACAGTTCCTCTCAGAGGGAGGACGATTCTCTGAATCGTCCTCCGAAGTCCAGGATGGAGAGCTCATGAGCAAGAGAAGGGATGGAGAAGTCTGAAATGGACAAAGAACTAACCTGAAGGAAGGAAAGCCAAGCACGAGCTCTCGGGTTGCAGGGGAGATCAGAGCATAGGCACAGAGGAAGACGACGATAGCCAGATTCAACCCCTCATTTGGGTTTATTGGGTTTTCAAATCATCCTGCCTCGTCTCGTCAGCCACATGGCCCCCTACCATAGGCTGGCTCGTCTCGAGGGATGCCCAGCGCGTGATGCGGTACACCTCCGGCCAATGATGGGACTCCGCTGACGTTGCTGCTATGAGAGGTAATGATGATACAGCTTTTTGCGTAGACTTCGAAGGGCTAGTTTTCTCTCGAGGTCGATCGTGGCGGGCATGGTGTATGGAGGCGGCCGCCTTCTCACATTCCCCATGTCGTCCGCATAAGAGATATGGGCGGGGATCAGCCACGTGGAGGAGAACACCCCTTTCACCTCATCAGTGGGACTCGCTTCGCCTCAGGGGTGAGGGGACATCTGACATGACTGATCCCGCATCGTTAGAATAAAAGGTAACAGCAGCTAACGGAGATCACCATATCTCGACCCCGAGACCCCCTTCCGGTCTCGGGATGGGATCACCATATCTTGACCCCGAGACCCCCTTCGGTCTTGGGATGCACCAGCATTATCTCACACCCGAGACCCCCACCGATCTCGGGGTGGGATCACCATATCTCGACCCTGAGACCCCCCTCCGATCTCGAGGTGCACCAGCATTATCTCACCCCCGAGACCCCCACCGGTCTCGGGGTGGGATCACCATATTTCGACTCAGAGACCCCCCCTCCGGTCTCGGGGTGCACCAGCATTATCTCACCCCCGAGACCCCCACCGGTCTCAGGGTGGAATCACCATATCTTGACCCCGAGACGCCCCCTCTATTCTCGGGGTGCACCAGCATTATCTCACCCCCGAGACCCCCACCGGTCTCGGGGTGGGATCACCATATCTCGACCCCGAGAACCCCCTCCGTTCTCGGGGTGCACCAGTATTATCTCACCCCTGAGACCCCCATCGGTCTCGGGGTGGTATCACCATATCTCGACCCCAAGACCCCCCCTCTGGTCTCGGGGTGCATCAGCATTATCTCACCCCCGAGACCCCCACCGGTCTCGGGGTGGGATCACCATATCTCGACCCCGAGACCTCCCTCCGGTCTTGGGGTGCACAGCATTATCTCACCCCCGAGACCCCCACCGGTCTCGGGGTGGGACCACCATATCTCGATCCTGAGATCCCCCTCCGGTCTCGGGGTGCACCAGCATTATCTCACCCCCGAGACCCCCACCGGTCTTGGGGTGGGATCACCATATCTCGACCCCGAGACCCCCCCCTCTGGTCTCGGGGTGCACCAGCATTATCTCACCCTCGAGACCCCCACCGATCTTGGGGTGGGATCACCATATCTCGACCCCGAGACCCCTCTCCGGTCTCGGGGTGCACCAGCATTATTTCACCCCCGAGACCCCCACCGGTCTCGGGGTGGGACCACCATATCACGACCCCGAGACCCCCTTCCGGTCTCGTGGTGGGATCACCATATCTCGACCCCGAGACCCCCCTCCGGTCTCGGGGTGCACCAGCATTATCTCACCCCTGAGACCCCCATCGGTCTCGGGGTGAGATCATTATCTCTTGACCCCGAAACCCCCTCCGGTCTCGGGGTGCATGGGTGTCATCAGCAATAAGCACACGGACCAGCCCTCGAACCAAATGACAGATCCGGGCCACCAGGCGCGCCCACGTGACTCTCCATGCTCCCCGTGACTCTCCGTGCTTCACGGGACTCTCTGTGCGTCCGTGGCTGCCTGCGGCCATGCCTCATAACGACGTATGGTGCACTGCATGTTCCTGTGCATGACTGTGCCCCGTTACGGAGTACGACTCGCTACCACTTGCAACTGTGCATGATCATGTCAAGCAATGGCACGCACCAAATACAACCACGACTGCTAGACACGTGTAACACCATGTTGATAGGTATCGCGGGATACCTTCGGCGTGCACAATGATGGTACGATGGCAATCTTCTGGAACAGTAAGATGGGATATTCTGACAGGTATAAAAACACACGCCCGCACTGTAAGTAGGGATACGAACTCTGGTTTTCTAGCTTTTTTCCTCCTAGCAAAACCATAACTGTCTCAGCTCCCTTTCGCTGAGCGGTTCTTGTCTGATCCCAAGTAACTGACTTGAGCGTCGGAGGGTCCCCACCGGAACAACCGGTCTTCGAGGACTTTTCTTGTAGGGGTCCGGAGAGAAGGACGTCCGTCTTCCCCGATGTTTGAAGAAGGTGACTTGGCGTCATCAGATAGAAATCAGCATGCTGGCTTGGAACCATTTCAGACAAGTTGAACATGAAAAATTAGAAGACATCAATAGATAAAGGAGCACATGATGTAATGTGATAAAACTAGTGAAAGTAATCAGATGCATATGAACAAAGCGCTTGGCATGACCATGCACTTAATACAATGATTAAAGTTATTATGAACCTTAAGCAGAGCAAGCGATTATTAACAATGAAACAAAAGATAGAGAAAAATTAACTAGTTAGCTAGGAAAAAGGAGAATTTACAACCTATTCTTATGGATCTACACAGGTCAGTAACTTTCTTTGCTTGCAAAACCTAGCAGGTTAAGGTCCCAGGGGAAGCAGAAAAGTAGCTTCTAATTTCTGAGTGCTCACTTTCCAATCCAAGAAAGCTTCTTTGACTATACCATGTACAATTTTCCACAAAACCTCATCCTCTCCAAAGACCATGTTCTCATCTATGTTAAATAAATATTCCAACTACATAAATATGTAGTAAGCAAGACGATTACAACATCAGACACAAAAGAAACCATGAAGAGAACAGGGAAGTTTTTATCAATGCCCAGAAATCAGTGATGAGTTGTTCCCATCCTCCAATAAAAATTGCATATGACCTATCATCATTGTCAATATGCTCGAATTTCACAGCAAACTTTTCTTCTCTTTGAAAAGAAAAATTATCATTGTCGTAGGAAATGTCATGAATTTCCAATATGAAGTATTTCTATTTATACAAAAAACAAAAATAAATATATAAAAGAAGAGCCCAATCGAAAAAAAAAAGGTCTAAGAATTTCTCTTTTGTGATAGACGTTCATCCCTAAGGATAATGGCTAAGCAATGCATTAGCCTATCCGCCACTGAGCCACCCCTGAACTAGACCATAACCACACCCAACTGCACCAAACAGAAAATTAAAGATTATTTTTATAATTTTTTAAAATTTAAGAACTAAAATGATATAATTCTCTAAGTATAAAAATTAATTTTATAATTTAACTTTTTTTCATATCACCCAAATCTTGATTAGTCCTAGGGCTGATGAGGGCGGCGTCCTCAGAACCAGGGAAGAGAGTGGAGTGCAACGAGTACGTAGGCACTCATAGATTAGGATAAATTAGAATAAAAATGATTATTTTTTAAAATAATTAAATAATAAATTAACGATTAGTTATAGATTTTAAATTTTTTTTGCTATTTAAATGTCACGTGTACTGCTACGTATGCCGTCACATAAAATAAAAATAAATAACATCTCTCCTATTTAACGGTAAGAATTAAAGTCATATAAAATAGAAAATTAAGAATTATTTTTATAATTTTTTAAAATTTAAGAACAAAAATGATATAATTCTCTAAGTATAAAAATTAATTTTATAATTTATTTATTTATTTTTTTTCCTACTGGCTGCCACAGATTTCACCGCTCACGTTCTCATCCACGTCGGTGAGGACTCACGCCCACTCACGAAGAGACCTCTCTCTTCGTCACGCAAAGACCCATTTGCATGGGCTTCAAAAGTCATGAAACAACTTGGTAGCCACGGAATGCTCCAAGGTGAACTCGGTTGCCGGCAGGTGTGGGAGCAAGATTTTGGCGATTCTCAAGACTGAAACACCGTTTGCAGGCCAACAAGTCAATTTAATATTAGTGAACGCCTGGTGTTAAGCTTTTGTCCACGCTTTCATCAAATTAAGAATCTTTAAAATAAAAATATTAGTGAAATGCAACCAACCACATGAAAGCAAGTGAAATAATTGAGCTTGTTGGTGGACTGCATTTCCTGATTCCAAGTCTACATTGACTGGGAAAGTAAATTTTTCTCCATGGATCATCTCCAGACTGTTCGTTCTCTTAGTAAATCACAAGAAGAATTAGTTAAATATTCGGCTCTAAAGACTTCTTTAGGAAGAGATAGAGATGAAAAGTATTTGGCCCACCCTGATTAGAAAAAATAAGGTCATGGAAATTAAAATATGATGAGGATGTGGCTATCATAGAAGAGAAACTTTATACATGACCCTATAAAAGCTAAGCATATGAAGGATCCATGATATTGAAGAAAGGAACTACACCTAACTGAGGTTCCATGATCCAGAGGGAAAGGGGCCCTAACCTCGAAACCCTTCCTTCTTCTCCTTCCCTCACTTTCACAAACCAAAAGGGTAGAAGACAAGAATTTTTTTTTAAACTTAAAATTGGAAGCGAAGGAAGATGTTCCCTCAAGCTTTTATTAATGAATTAGGATAAAAAATGTACAAAAGATAAGTCACAATGATGTTAGGGTATTTTTCAAGATACTATGAGGTTGAGTTGCTTTGCCATTTGAAATATTCTTTCAAAAGAAGGTAGCAAGAATTTTTCTTAAGATGGGTTAAGTGGTTTCACCTAATTGAAAAAGATTTTTTTTTCCTTCTAGATATGCTAGCATGTTGCTATGGCAAGTTGATACCATACCCTAATCCAAGATCTTGGGTTTTTTCCGAGTTTCTAGGATGACCCGAGAGAAGCCAAGATTTTTACAAGCAGAGAAATGGGGGAGGAGAAATACACAAACTTTATTACATTCAAGTCATTTTAAATTCAATCTATAATAAAAATAAATTAAAAAATACTAATCAATATGATTTTAAGCATGAAACATTATTCAATTGTATCAAATTTAATCATAACTATCCTCTATAAGTCTTTGTATTTTAGAAGTACTATGTCATCACTTCTTTATCAATATTATCAAAAATGTAAAGGGCAAAACAATCATTCAGCCTCCGGTTATACTTTTGAATATGTAGCCGATTTTTCACACATTCGTTATTGAAAGAGCTTCCTCGATCAATGAAAGTTATTGAGGCAGGGAGAGAGAATGTTGCCTTCACAAGCTTAAAAAATAATAAAATAAGATGTGAAAGAGAAAGGCTCTCGTCACCCATCTAAAATTCCAGACAATCATGGAAGGTTACAAATTTGATGAGGTTGTCTTAACATATAATAAAATATGCCGGAGGAGAAGAAAATGTCAAGAATGGCAGCTTTTTTGTTTATTAGGAACTCCAAATATAGAATAGAACCGTCTCAGGAACGGCTAGAAAGAGCCATGGAATAGAGTACAATCATAGGTCCATTACTCTGAATTGACATAGTTTATTAGGTGATTTTCTAATCATAGGGGCCGGGCTTTCTTTTGAGTACAATCATTGGGCTTGATGACCCCCCACTCAAACATCTCTCCTCGGGCCCTAGTCATCCTCCGAGCTTTCCCCTTTGATTTCTGGTGCGTGGGCATTCTCTTTAGTTATTTTAGCCATTGACTGCGACTTGGATAGTTGCGATCAAATAATTGTGATTTTAAATTGCGTGTTCTGTGGGTTAGGTAAGATGCTATATAAATCGATAGATGAGTTTATCAACTTCTTCTTCAATAGCCTTCTGCCGCTCTGGGGCAAAGCTCCTCTTCTTCTGCTTGACGGGCCTGTGCATCTCATCCACGTTGAAACGATGGACGAGAACCTCGGGGCTGATCCCTGGCATGTCAGAGGCAGACCAGGAGAAGACGTCAGCGTTGCTTTGGAGAAATTCGATCAATCTGTGCCAAGGTTCGCCCTTTAGCAGCGACCCAATTTTTATGGTTCGGTCGGGACGACCTCATCTAACGGCACTTCCTCCAGCTCCTCGGCTGGTTCTCCTCGTTGTTCGGCGAAATCCTCCTGAGCATCTAGCCTGTCAACCTCCGGCATTCTGGATTGAAGGCTGGTAACGAAGCATTGCCAAGCATGGTTTGACTTCCTTGAACAACTCCAACTCCCTACCCGGTGGGAAATTTCATGGATAAGTGTGGGATGGAGACAACTGCCTTGAGGGACATCAGGCCGGGTCTGCCGAATATCGCGTTGTATGGGGACCTGAGTTTGGTCACTAGAAAGTCTGTGTGAACAGTGGCTACGAGGCGCCAGGCTCCTGCGTGAACCGTCAAGGTGACGACCCCTTCCGGGGTGATGATGTCGCTTATGAATCCCATTAGGATGGAATCCACAGCTCGAAGGTTTTTCGTGAGCAGTTTCATCTTGGCAAACACATCGAGGTACAAAACATTCACCAAACTTCCACTGTCAACAAGGATCCGGCTTACATCATACTTATTTAAATTAAGGGATACAACCAATGCATCATCGTGGGGGAACTGTATCCCTCGGAGATCATCGTCAGAGAAGGAGAGCTCGTCCGTCCGTGCTTTCTTTGGCACTGATCCCTCATCACCACTCCTGGAGCTCGAGCCGCCGGCCTCTTTGATCACGTTGATGTGGCCGATCACGGGCAAATTTGGTGGAGGTGGAGGTTGCTGAAGTTCGGGCTGGCGGTCTCCCCCTTGTCCTGGCTCGGGAGCCCTCCTGAATTGGTTCAGCCGGCCCCGCTGGATCAGCCTTTCGATTTCATTTTTCAGCTGCCAGCATTCCTCAGTGTCGTGGTCGTGCTCCCGGTGGTAGTGGCAATACTTGATGGGGTCTCTTCGGGTCGGGTTTCCTCGGAGAGGAGTTGGTCGTGAAAGCTGGCGCTCTATCTCCATGAGGATCTGCACCTGGGGCACAGTTAACGAAGTATAGCAGTCGAATCACCTAGGTGGGCTCCGGGAGCGATTCCTCGGCGGCAGTGGGGGAGCTCTTTGACGGCGAGGTGGACTCAGCCGACGGGCGAGTCGGTGCCTGTCGGGACCTTTGGGCTCCTTCTTCTTTGCCACAGCATCAGTTCTTCAAACTCTATCCTCCGAGTTTGCTTTACTTTTGCTGAGAAATCGGCTTTACCGTCCTTGTTGTGAGGTTCTTGAACTCACCTTCTCTTCATCATTGTATTTTGTACGTGCATTATTACAATCTTCTGTTTTGTTTCCCAGGAATAAATTAAATTTGGTGGTGGATGAATTACTGTTGCAATAAACTGGAATCCATGGCGGTTGCTTTATTTTGCTGCTTCTCCTCCTCCTATCCTTAGCACCGCTCATGTCCTCCTCTTGGTTGGGAAATGAGACAGACCTGCAGGCCTTGCTTGCTATAAAGAAACAGATAACACGCAAGTCCCCTGGAGCTCTGAGCTCATGGAATCACACCGTCCATGTCTGTGCCTGGGAGGGGGTCTCGTGCATCCGCAAGCACGGCACGCAGAGGATCTCAGCCTTGGAACTCGCATCTCATGGCCTCGCAGGTTCCCTCTCTCCTTTCATTGGCAACCTCAGCTTCCTCAGAAGAATCGACTTATCAGACAACAGTCTCCATGGCGAGATCCCGCCAGAGATCGGCCGCCTGCACCGGCTGTTGCATCTTGATTTGACCTCCAACTCATTTGCAGAGCTCATTCCCTGTGAATCTATCCTATTGTTTAGAGCTTCAGCTGCTCAATCTAAGCAAGAACCATCTCACGGGGAGGATACCTGATGAGATCAGCAACCTATCCAAGCTTAAATATCTGTCAATTCACAATAACAACATCACAGGTGTCATCCCACCATGGCTTGGCAATCTTTCTTCCCTGATCAAGCTCTTTGTTGGGTGGAACAACCTGGAGGGAGGAATCCCAGAAGTTGGCCAACTTGGACGTCTAGAAATATTAGATGTGCAAGAAAATATGCTCTCAGGTATCATCCCTGCGTCCCTCTACAATCTCTCATCCTTGCAAGTATTGGTTGCTGCAGGAAACCAGCTGCAGGGAAGCCTGCCACCCGATATTGGCACCAGACTTCCAGATCTCCGACAACTTTTTCTTCATGTAAACCAAATTGGAGGACCAATTCCAGCATCACTTTCCAATGCCTCTAGACTTCGGATTATCGATCTCTCATACAACAATTTTATCGGTTTCATGCCCATTGATCTTGGAAGATTGAAATATCTCTTCGCTCTAAATATGTACTCAAATCACATTGAAGCAGACAATGTCCGTGGTTGGGAATTTCTTGCTTCTCTCAGGAATTGCAGTTATCTAACCCGTTTATATCTGAGTGCTAACTGTTGGAATATTAAACTTGTTTTAATGCACTCTTGAAAGACTAAAGGCTTCATGGGAGAAAGGAAGAGTCACTCTTGAAAAGATCAAAGGCTTCATGGGAGAAAGGAAGAGTCACTCTTGAAAAGACCAAAAGCTTCATGGGAGAAAGGAAGAGTCATTTTAAAATGATAAGATGGTTAAAAATTTAAAATTGACTCTTAGTATTTTGTAATTGACTCTTAATTTTCTGCAAATGTCTTTTAGTTTTTTTATGCATGTATTAACTAGTGATATATGAAAGGACATCTAGATGATTATAAATATGGGAGGTGTTTGCCCATGAAATGTAGAAGTAGAAGAAGTAGAAGAAGATGATGATGATGTTGAAAATAGAGAGAGACCCAAAAGTTGTATTCCCTCTAATATAGAGTATCATTTTTTTATTGAAAGAATCCTCCATTTTTGTCAATCTTGTGTGCCCACCTTGTTTCCAACAAGTGGTATCAGAGCCTAGTTTTTGAGAGGATCAATCTTGAGGGAGATGGCCAACGATGGTGTGCATATTCAAGTTCCAAGCTTACTAAGGAGAACTATGGGAATTGGTGTATCCAAATGAAGTCCTTATTTGGCTCACAAGATCTATGGGAAATTGTTCAAGATGGCTACACCGAGCCTACAGCAGAGCAAGAAGGAGGGTACAATCAAGCACAAAAAGATACTTTAAGGGGCTTAAGAAGAAGAGACAAAAAAGCTTTATTCCAATTATATCAAGCTTTAGATGAGGTGACATTTGAGAGAATTGCTGAAGCAACCTCTGCAAATCAAGCTTGGGATACTCTCTCTACTATCTTTAAAGGAGAAGAAAAGGTGAAGCGAATCCGGCTTCAACAATTACGAGGAGAATTTGAAGTCACCACCATGAAGGAGACGGAACATTGGTTATTGTAAACCAATTAAAGAGAAATGGAGAGAAGGTAGAAGATGTTCGAGTGGTGGAGAAGATACTTCGGTCTTTAACACCGAGGTTTGAGCATGTTGTTGTCGCCATTGAAGAAGCTAATGATGTTGATACACTCTCCATCAATGTGTTGATGGGCAAACTTCAAATTCATGAACAAAAGATGCAAAAGAAAAATGAAGCACATAATACAGAGCAAATACTTCAATCCAAGGTGGAGGCAAAAGATCAAAAAGAGAAAGATCAAGGGCTTCAATTGGCATATAGTAACAAAAGAGATGACGGCAACAACTATCGTGGTGGCCGTGGTGGTAGAAGCAACTACCGTGGTCGTGGTCGAAGCCATGGCCGTGGTCAAAGAAGCTATAATGATGGAGGAGGCCAAAGCTCAAATTTCAACAATGAAAGAGGTGGCAGAAGAGGTGGACGTGGACGAGGTAGAAGATCAATTGGAGGTCGTAACCAATCAAGATCCAATGTTCAATGCTATAATTGTCAAAAATATGGACACTATAGCTATGAGTGTTGGAACAATAAGCAAGGCAACAACATTGAATCCAACAATCAAGAAAGAGAACCGACACTTCTTTTGTCATGCCAAGAAGATGGAGGCTTGAAGAATATATGGTTTCTTGACTCAGGAGCCTCAAACCATATGTGTGGAAGAAAAGAACTATTTGTGGAATTGCAAGAAGGGGAGTTTTGTGATGTGAAGTTTGGGGATCTCTCCAAAGCTCCTATCAAAGGAAGAGGTAAAATCATGATTTGGCAAAAGAATGGTAAACCTGATTTCATTTCCAATGTTTATTATGTGCCAAGTTTGAAGAGTAATATTTTAAGTATTGGCCAACTGTTAGAGAAGGGTTATGCAATTCATATGGAAGGATTATCTCTAACTCTAAAAGATTGGAATGGAAAGCTGATTACTCGTGTCCAGATGGCGAAGAACAGGATGTTTCCTCTTATATTAAAGATGGAAGCACAAAATTGCTTGCAAGTGGATATCAAGGACCCTTCTTGGCTTTGGCATCTCAGGTTTGGACATTTAAATTTTGGAAGTTTGAAATTACTATCTAATAAGGGAATGGTGAAAGGTCTTCCACACATAAATTATCCAAATGAAGTTTGTGAGAAGTGCACACTAGCTAAGCATGCAAGAGCTCCCTTCAAAAGTAGAAAATCTTGGAAAGCAACAAGACCATTACAACTAGTGCATACTGATATATGTGGACCTCTTCCAGAATCTTGTGGTGGCAACAAATATTTTATAACATTTATTGACGACTTTAGTAGAAAGTTGTGGGTTTATTTTCTTAAAGAAAAGTCGGCTGCACTCTTTATGTTTAAATATTTCAAATCTTTAGTTGAAAAAGAATGTAACAATAAAGTGCAGATTTTGAGATCCGATAGAGGCGGAGAATATATGTCAAATGCTTTTAGAAGCTATTGTGATGAAGAAGGAGTTCAACATCAATTCACCGCTCCGTACTCTCCACAACAAAATGGAGTGGCCGAGAGGAAGAACCGAACCATTCTTGACATGACTAGAAGCATGTTGAAAGAGAAGAACCTTTCCAAGCATTTTTGGGCTGAAGGGGTGGCATGTGCAGCATATCTTATCAACCGAAGCCCAACAAAAGTCATCAAAGGTATGACACCAGAAGAAGCTTGGAGTGGCTACAAACCAGGAGTAAGCCATATGAAGATTTTTGGTGTATTGCCTATGCCCAAGTACCACAAGAGAAGAGGAAGAAGCTTGATGATCGAAGCCAAAAATGCATCTTCATAGGATATAGTGAGCAATCCAAAGCCTACAAATTATATAATCCAATGACAAATAAGGTTATCATCAGTTGGGATGTGATTTTCAATGAAGATGGAGTATGGGATTGGAATGGCAAAGATTCTCATATCAAATATATAACACCTTACAATGAAGCTGAGGAGAATACAAATGAGGAAGCTACTCAATCAATCTTGTCACCAGCAAGATCATCTTCATCACCACAAGTTACACCGACTTCCTCAAGAAGTTCTATAAGCCCTGAAGAGTCAACAAGAAAGTTTAGAAGTATTAGTGATCTTTATGATGAAACATAAGAAGTTGAACAAGTTGATTTATATTATTTATTTGCTGATATCGAACCTCTAACATTTGATGAAGCTATGCAGAAAGTTGAATGGAGAAAAGCAATGAAGGAGGAGATTCTTGCCATAGAAAAGAATAATACTTGGGAGTTGACTTCACTTTCAAAAGGACAAAAGGCGATAGGCGTCAAATGGGTGTATAAAGTGAAGCGCACTGCTAATGGAGAGGTAGAAAAATACAAAGCTCGTTTGGTTGCCAAAGGCTACAAGCAAAAGAAAGGGCTCGATTATGATGAAGTTTTCGCGCCTGTAGCCCATTTTGATTCAATAAAGCTCATTTTCTCACTTGCATCTCATCACAAGTGGAAAATATATCAAATGGATGTAAAGTCGGCATTTCTCAATGGCTACCTTGAAGAAGAAGTCTATATTGAGCAACCTGAGGGCTATATCCATAAAGGCATGGAAGATAAAGTGTACAAGTTACACAAAGCTTTGTATGGATTAAAGCAAGCACCGAGAGCTTGGAATGCTCGAATTGATCACTATCTTCAAGATTGTGGTTTCAACAAATGCTCCTATGAACATGCTATTTATGTAAAGAAAAAAGGAGATGACATTTTAATTATATGTCTATATGTGGATGACTTACTTGTGACAGGTAATTGCATGGAAATGATATATGGGTTCAAAGCAACCATGAGCAAGGAGTTCAAAATGACGGGAGGAGACTTGATGTCTTATTTTCTTGGCATTGAAGTAAGGCAAAGTGAAGATGGCATCTTTATTTCTTAAGAAAGTTATGCTAGAAACATTCTACAAAAATTTAAAATGGAGTGCTGCAAAGAAGTAAACACCCAGTTGCTTATGGAGCCAAGCTTAGTAAAGAAGGAGAGGAAAGGAGGTGAACTCATCTCTCTTCAAAAGCCTTGTTGGAAGTCTTCGTTATCTTACTATAAGCCGACCTGATATTGTCTATGGAGTTGGTTTGATTAGTAGATATATGGAACATCCAAAGGAGTCACACTGGATGGCAGCAAAAAGGATTCTAAGATACCTCAAAGGAACTCTTGATCATGGTATGTTTTATACTCATTCCAATGATGCAAGTTTAATTGGTTTTTCTGATAGTGATTGGGGAGGAGATCTTGATGAACGAAAAAGCACTTCTGGTTATATCTTTTATTTTGGTGCTAATGCTTTTTCTTGGAGCTCAAAGAAACAATCCATTGTTGCATTATCTACATGTGAAGCAGAGTATGTTGCAGCAGCATCATGTGCTTGTGAGGCCATATGGTTGCGCAACTTATTGAAAGAATTGAGTCATTCACAAAAGGAGCCTGTGAAGATATATGTTGATAATAAGTCTGCTATTGAACTAGCTAAGAATCCAGTTCAACATGGAAGAAGCAAACACATTGACACAAGATTTTATTTTCTTCGTGATCAAGTTACGAAAGGTATTGTGAAGGTTATGTACTGTAAATCAAATGAGCAAATTGCTTATATATTTACAAAATCACTCAAAAGTGAAGATTTTCAAAAGCTAAAAAAATGCTTGGAGTCATGGCACCAAGAAAAAACAAGTTTACGGGAGGAAATGTTGGAATATTAAACTTGTTTTAATGCACTCTTGAAAGACTAAAGGCTTCATGGGAGAAAGAAGAGTCACTCTTGAAAAGATCAAAGGCTTCATGGGAGAAAGGAAGAGTCACTCTTGAAAAGACCAAAAGCTTCATGGGAGAAAGGAAGAGTCATTTTAAAATGATAAGATGGTTCAGAAATTTAAAATTGACTCTTAGTATTTTGTAATTGACTCTTAATTTTCTGCAAATGTCTTTTAGTTTTTCTATGCATGTATTAACTAGTGATATATGAAAGGACATCTAGATGATTATAAATATGGGAGGTGTTTGCCCATGAAATGTAGAAGTAGAAGAGTAGAAGAAGATGATGATGATGTTGAAAATAGAGAGAGACCCAAAAGTTGTATTCCCTCTAATATAGAGTATCATTTTTTTATTGAAAGAATCCTCCATTTTTGTCAATCTTGTGTGCCCACCTTGTTTCCAACACTAACAACTTAAGGGGTGCATTGCCTATTTCAATAGCAAACCTCTCCGCACAACTTGAATATCTCTCAATTAATTACAACCAAATATCGGGGAGCATTCCTTTTGGGATAGGAAACCTGGTCAATCTGCAGGACCTAGGAATGGTTGAAAATCTTCTAACAGGCAGCATTCCAGAAAGTGTTGGAAAGCTTAGCAATTTGCATCTTTTACTCTTAAACAACAATAGATTTACAGGTTATGTTCCATCCTCCCTTGGAAATCTAACTCAGTTGATTGGTCTCGAGTTATATGGCAATAGTTTACAAGGACCCATACCACCAAGCCTCGGAAACCTCCAGCAACTACAAGTACTGGACCTTTCACAAAATAATCTCAGTGGTACCATACCTAAAGAAATTGTTAGTCTTCCTTTTTTGTCAGATTCCATCAACTTGTCTAACAATTCATTAGTTGGGCCACTCCCGGAAGAAGTCGGCAGTTTGAAAAATATCAAAACATTTATCGTCTCTGGGAACAGGTTGACAGGTAAACAATAACTTTTTCAATGGAAGCATTCCATCGTCTCTCAGCAACATAAAGGGCCTTCGAGGATTATTTCTATCTTACAATAACTTGACGGGGACCATTCCTTCATCATTGGGCACCTTCAAGGGCCTTCAAGCACTAGATCTCTCACACAATGACCTTTCAGGGTCAATTCCATATTCTTTTGAAGATATGAAATTTTCAAGTTATGAGAATTCTGTAGTCTCCAACGATGATGGTCTTGAATACTTGAAAATTTCAAGTTACTTAAATATATCTTTCAACCATCTTGAGGGGGAAGTGCCAATGAAGGGAATATTTAAAAATGCCACCGCAATCTCATTCGTTGGCAATGATAGACTCTGTGGAGGTGTTCCAGAACTCAGGTTACCTAAATGCACTGTGAAATCGTTGAAAAACAAAGAGCCGTCACGGTTGCTAAAATTTGTGATTCCAATAATTACAGTCGTCTTCATTTTAATGCTCTCCAGCTTTGCTTTTCTTTATGGGAAGCAGAAGTCAAAACAACAAACTTCCTCTGCTGCTTTGCTGGAGGATCAATATCTCAGAGTTTCATATGCAGAGCTAGTTCAAGCAACTAATGGTTTCTCTTCTACCAACCTAATTGGCTCCGGAAGATATGGATCCGTATACAAAGGGATTATGAATCATGATAATTCAATTGTGGCTATTAAGGTTTTTAACCTTTTGCACCAAGGAGCTTCCAAGAGCTTCATTACTGAATGTGAATCTTTGAGAAACATCCGTCATCGTAATATCATCAAGATATTAACATCTTGCTCCAGAATAAATTTTCAAAGCAACGATTTCAAAGCTCTAATTTTCGAGTTCATGCCTAATGGGAGTTTGGATACATGGTTGCATCCTAAGCTAGACGGGGATAACATTTTGAATGGTCTAAGCTTGAGCAAAAGGTTGGGCATAGCTGTTGATATTGCCGGTGCAATGGATTATCTACATCACAATTGCCATCCATCAATTGTTCATTGTGATCTAAAGCCTTCCAATGTTCTACTTGACAATGACATGTGTGCTCATGTAGGGGACTTCGGCTTAGCAAGGTTTATATATGAAGGCACGAGCAAACAAATTCAGTCTTCAAGCACTTCAGTTGCAATAAAAGGTTCCATTGGATACGTCGCTCCAGGTAACTACCTCTATTAACCTTCCTTTTTTAAGTATTATTTTTTAAAATACTTTGAAGGATTAAAATCATGTTTCTTTTCCATTATGAATCTTCTATTTATATAATATCCATTCAAGCTAAGATATACATGGATTGCAGAGTATGGGGAAGGTTTTCATGTGTCTACCTTTGGTGATGTGTATAGTTATGGGATCCTTCTGCTAGAGTTGTTTACAGGAAAAAGTCCAGTTAATGACATGTTTCAAAATGGCTTAACCCTTAGTAAGTTTGTCGAGATGGCTTTCCCTAATAGAGTGATGGACATTGCCGATCCACTATTAATGTTACCAGAGCACATCAATATTGCTTATAGCCAACAGAATGGAAGCAATGTAGTGAGAAAAATCCAAGAATGCATGATTAATGTGATAAGAGTTGGGCTATCATGCTCAAATCAATCATGGAGAGAGAGAATGAGTATGAAGGATGTTGCAAATGAGATGAACAAAATTCGAGATGCCTACAAAGCTGTTGGATTTCTCGAGGGATATGTGATTGGGGTTTAGTAATTATGCATCAATATTCCACCTCAGCTCAGGAGCCAGGACATGGACAAATCAAAAGTTGTTGAGAATTCTCATCTTCCAAATGAATCTAATTTTTAAACCAATGTTGTTTTTCCTTCACCAAGTTTCACATATATAATGCCTAGCAATTTTAAGTGATACTATGAAGGCAAAGTTATATGCCTGGTTGTACTACATGTGAAATAAAAAAAATTTGTTAAAAGAAGAATTTCTCAAATTCCATTGGGAATGACATATGATGGGTTGGGGCCTTTTGCCTTGATTATTTTTATTTTTCTATTGTGAAAGAGAGCAAATCTTAGCCACAGAATAAACCCCATGATTGCCATCATTTGAACCTACTGGTGCATCACGTAAGACCTAAATTTAGTAGGTCTAGACATAGCTCAAACCAATGAATATGTTTGATCTAAGAATCATAAATAAGTTTCCGATGATAAAAATGATAAAAATGTTCGACAATAAACGCCCCATGATTAGGGGTGCAACTCGGGCTCATGAAACTTGGGTTTCCCTAAACCCTAACCCTATTTGTAAAATATCAACCCTAACCCTAACCCTAACCCTATTTGTAAAACCTCAACCCTAACCCTATTTTTAAAAATCGGGTTCGGGTTAAGTTTCGGATTGGAATTCAGGTTGATAGAAAAAAAAAAAAGACAATCTGGAATAAACAAGCTTAACATTGCACAAATAAGCTAAAGTTTGAAACAAAAAGCTTTACATTGTACAAATAAGCTGAAGTTTGAAACAAACAAGCTTCACATTTCAAATTACATGTCTAAAAATATACATCTTTTACATAAAACTAAACAAAAAAATTTACATTCTTAAACCAAAACATATCCAAAGTAATCCAAATGTTACATAACATTTCAATAGCCACCATATGCATTGATGAAGTCACCTTTATCCTTCGAAAGCAGAAAATATTGAGACGATATAAAGAGCCAGTTAGAATACCACATAAGTATGGTATGAGAAATCTTTTCCAAGTAGCGAGACTGCATTCGCCATCCAAAGCTCTCTGATTTTTTACTCGTCACCCCTTTCTCAGATGTTTTAGTTTTCTACTCATCACCTCTTCCCAGATGCTTTCATAAAATTTTGACAAACTTCATATTAGAAGTTACAAATGTCTCAAAGAAGATATTAAAAAAAAATAAAGATACTAGATTGGCCCATCAATATTACATGATAAAATGCAATGGTTAAAGGTATATTGCTCATTTTAAAAGGTAATGAAGGTTATGGTGGAATAATCATACTAAGAATCATCACTTCCATAAAACTATTGTCATCTCTATATACTTTAAACCTAACAAACAAGGCTAAATCATCACTTCCATAACACTAATGGGCATGCTGCTTGTGGCTTTGCGGGTTCGGATTTTCTCGGGTTCGGGTTGACTGTAACCCTAACCCGGCCCAAATTACAAATCGGTCCGGGTTCAACCCGGATCCTTCGAGTTCGGGTTAAGCAAACTAGAGTTTGAGTACTGCTGCAAATCAGGTTCCGCGGGCCGGGTTCGGGTTGAACCCGGACCAAGTTGCACCCCTACCCATGATTACTATCATTGGAGCCTACTTATGTATTAAATAAGACAAAATTTGGTAGGCTTTGGACACAATCCAAAGTTCCAAACCAATAGATACGTTTGATCCAAGAATCATAGACATTTTCCCCTCATAATGTTATGCATATTAATAAATGAGAAAAATATTTTAATTAACTATATGTCATATTAAAATTGGATAGTATTTTTAAAGAATCATAGACTATAGTCTTTTTAATTAGAGCTTCACAATAGCCTAACCAACCAATAGTTACCGCTTATTAGAATATGATGCATTGACAAATGTTCATCCATGACCAAACTTCCACTCTCTCTCTCTCTCTCTCTCTCTCTCTCTCTCTCTCTCTCTCTCTCTCTCTGATCAGTTGAAAGGGACATTTTTATATGCAAGATAAAATTTAAGGTTGTGACTAATGATTAGAAAATTATTTTTGTGACACCTAGTTGATGGGAAGGCGGGAAGCGTGCAGTAATTGCATTGTTTGGAACATGGCCATGTCATTAATGTGAGGTGGCTAAGAAATTTTATAAATAATTAAATTTTATAAATGTTGAGCTGAATAATTAGAATTTGAGCTAGATTCCTCTCTTGGATGGCTCTAATATATTTGATTTACAGATAAGGTAATGAGAGAGTCCTTTCCAAATAAGATAGTAAAATCTCACCTGAACTAGTCTATGCCCCAAATAGGATGAGGATCCCAAATAGATCAACACCTTTATCCTAGCAGCCCAATCAGCCCAATTGCTTGCTTTTGGTCACATGGACATGCTAGGTCAGCTTGTCCCATATTAATTTTTATAAAATTTTCAATATGAAAGTAAAAGTTGTTGAACTAGTTGAAAAATACATAATTTCATGACCAAACATTTTAGATCATAAAATCAAAATAAAATAATTAATTAAATAATATATATCATGTTCATATTTTGAAGGTCTTATAATCCACCCTCGCATTCCATATTGGTGTCCAATTCTGAATAAGCCACCAACCCATAATTTGGTTTGGCCTTTTTTAAGCCCTTAGGACTAGATATTAAAAATTAGGCAAAAATATACTTTTGATTCTCAAACTTTTACTCAAAATTCATTTTGATTCTTAAATTTTTAATTATTACAATTTAATCCTTCATATTTTAAGAATATTATATTCCTAATATCCCATTACATGGAATTAGTGGAAATTAATGGAATAGTTGACATGTTGTTCTTACACGAACATATAGATTAGGGATGGCAATGGGAAACCCCAATCCTCCTCTTCATGTCCGCTAAAGAAAAAAATCTTCACCCTGACCTATCACTATAAACAGAATTTTTTTTTCATTCCCATCTACACCTCGTAGGGAACGATAAATCTCAATATCCATGCTATCCCCCTCTCATCCTTCGCCCATCCAGCCCTATCCTTTCTCTAATAACATATATAAATTTTTAGTAAAAATTATTAGGATGATTTTATAGATATAAAAATATATAAGGGTAATATAGTACTTAAGTGTAAGGCCAATAGGATAGGGATAAAGAAAGAATATACTTATTTCTATCCTCGCTATGCTCCTGCTAGAAAGGATAAAAATAATTCTAATCTCTATTTTCATCCTAACAAAAGGTGAAAAATCTCAATCTCGAACGTGACAAGGTGAATCTTCACTTTATGAGTCAAATTGCCATCCCTAATATGAATTATTACTTATTCAGCAAGTTATGATATTCCATCTGTTCGTATATGAATGACACATAAATAATTCTGTTAATTTTATCTAAGCTTATGTAATGGAATATTAGGAATGTAGTATGTAACAATTGAAAGTTTGGGAACCAAAATGAATTTTGATGGGGATTTGATGATCAAAAGCATATTTTATGCAGTGAAGCGTCTCACAGGAGTTCCTCTTAATTAAATTACAATAGATTACAATGAATATTTGGTTGCTCAATCGCACTTTAAACCAAAAGCTACAGTGTGCAATTCAAGAACTAAACATGAAGTGGATGCTGCTTAACAAAAGCGAAACTGCGTGCGTGCAATCGCAGAGCTCCAATTTGCAACCTTAACGGCCATCATTTGCAGCCTTAATGGCCATCCAATATTGCTAGTTAATGTCTCGTCAAATTGAAGTTGAAACTTTTCTCTGAGAATCTAAACATTTAACACCATCATCATGCTGGCTACCTATGCTCCCTTACCCTTTGCTCTTGGCTGTCATCTTGGTATCCTCCTCTCCCTCATTTTCTCCCTTTTTTTCACATTTATTTATTTTTATTTTATCTGATTTGCTCCTTTTTTCCTCATTTATCTTTTTGGTGTTAATAAGTGGTCAACTCGCCTAGTGAAATGTATGGTTTTATAGGGCTAACATTTTCGCCAGTTAGCTACATTGTTACCTTATGAAACCCATCACATTTTAAAAATGTTATACTTTTTATATTTAGTTACATAAATAATTAATAAAATAAATAACGTGCTTCCTAAATATAAACTTATAAGTTAGTTGATAGCTAGGGTCACATGCCAGCTATATCATCAATTTTAATTAACTACATAAAATAAAATATTAAAAATATAATATTATTAAAATATAAGGGACTAAAGTGTAATAAATAAAGGTTTGAATATAAAAAAAAGATCAAATTGTTGAAATTTTAACACTATCATCAAAACAAATGATGATATAATATGTTTATAATTATTTGAAAATAATTTTATTTGAAATATATAGTTTACTAAAGTATTTTTATTTATTATGCTAACAACTTTTGGATGCTTCAAGTTGTTTTTGCTACTTTCCTGCCACTCTTATTTTCTTCAAATTTTTAAGTTTTTCTTTCAAAATTTTATTAACCGTTCATTCTTTCTTTTTCTACCATCATCCATCTTACAAGTGAACCACCCGGTTCATCCTCCCCGTTATAACCCTCCCATTGCTGCATGGCTTCAATTTCTCCTTATTTCTATTTTTTTATTATATTTTAATACTAAAAATATAATTTTGCTCCACCAACCTTTGGTTAAAATTCATTTTGATCCTCAAATCAATCAACATTTCAGTTGTCACTGTCTAACCCGTTATGTTTTAACAATATAATATTCTTAATGTCTTTGCATGACATCAATTAGTGGACATGTCAATTCTCATTTGAGTTTTTAATAATGTATTATGTAGGATATGTATAGCAAACTATATTTCTAAATAAAGATATTATATTAATTATTTCATCAATTTTAATTATTATTAAAAAATTATTTTTTAAAAAATATAAAGGGATTAAATTGAAGTAATTAAGGTAGTGTTTGAAATAAGGGATAAGAAGGGATATCCCCTCTTATTCCCAAAAGCCATAACTATAAGGGATAGTAGAGAATAAAGTTAACCAAAGGGATAATCCATGGTTAACCATGGTTAACCATGGAATATCCCCTCAATTTATTTCCTAGAAAATGTAGGAATAGCTGGTTATCCCTCCAAATAAGAGTAAAAAAATGTTATCCTATGGATTTACCTTTTTGCATTTGATATGATCAATGGGATAGCCAAGGGATATCCCTAAGGATAGCCAGGGGATAAACTCTAACCCGTACACTTATCCATGGATAATATTTTTCCTATCAAACACTACCTAAAAGTTTGAGGTTCAAAATAAATTTAGAATAAAAATTTAAGGATAAAAAAGTATATTTTAGCCTACTCTAGTGCTGCAATAATACTTTTCTGAAATATTTTAATGGGACCAAGGATGCCAATGGATTGCGATGGACCTGGCTCCAAAATCATTCACAAGTTTAAATCTCAAGGCCAGAGTTGAAGCCAATCTAACTCATGGTATTGGACTGGATCAAACTCAAACAGTTCCTCCATCTATTTTCCATAGAAATTTAAGTCCCAGCCTCTAGCTAAAAATTGGACCGAGAGAAGCTTTCAAGCTAAACAATCCAACTCCCCACTCTGACGGTTTTGGTGCTCAGCCAATGCATCCGAACTTGAACACATATACCATCGCCGCCTTGAATTTTGTATAACGATTGTAGCTTGCGGTCTTTGATGTTAGAGATTGTAAGATATCTTTATCGGTTTGATAAATTCGGCATAGATCGTAGCCCAATATAAATCAACTGGATTGATAGGAAGCACAAGAACTCATATTAAACCAAATTCTTTTGATTTGAGTGGATAGCAATATCTCTCTTAATTCATATAGCAAGTAAGAATTTCATTTACATTGTTGACTCGTTTCCTGTTGGTTTAAATGTTAGAATTCAATTGATTATCCAACATGATGATGTTAAAGCTCAAGTTTACTGAAAGCCACATGGCCGAATACATATAATACTTCATTATTAAAAAAGCATATATTAATACATGAGTGTCCACTAATAAATTTACATGGAAGCGTAAAAAGGATTGAGCATATCTTGGATGACCAAGCTATTACTACTTGGAAAAAGGCTACCAATGTTATTTAGTTCATTGACAAGGTCGATCAGAATCTGAGAATTCATGGATCACTCGAGAGGATCTGCAGTGCCTTGACCCAGACCTATTGGAGCATTACCAGAGCTGGATTGACCCTTACTCGATAGGATCGAGTTTCTTCCATTCCGAAAGAATTGGTGCGGGCACCAAGATCAGACAGAGGTTACTGAGCTCATTATGGATTTCTGATTGATGTAGTTGGACTTTTGATTCCTGTTAATTCATTTGAGTTCAGAGTCATTATGGATTTCTTACTTTATATTGGTTTGACTTTAAGTCCTTTAATCAAGTTTTGTCAGTATGAGTCCAGTGATTTTTATTTGAGTTAAGTCAAGATTTATTGAGTCAAAGTATAAGAAGTTCAAGACCCAAGACCATGAAGGACTATATTCAGTGCACCACCTCATCAGCCACATGGAATCCTAGTCAAAGTAGACGTCATCTACTCAATTAGGACATTCCAAGATTTTCATTAAGTCATCTCAGCATAAAAGGAAGCAAATAAGCCCTCTATGGAAGGTAACTTACCATCCACCTCTTATAAAAAGCAGAATATGCCGCCATCCCCTAATCTCTTTGCCTTATTTCAAGATGCCTTCTATCTTCTTATTTTGAAAGCCATCCCTTATCTCTTTTTCTTATTTCAAGATGATGTCTATCTCCTTATTTGGAAAGCTATTCCTGATCTCTTTCCCTTATTTCAGGATGCCACCTATCTCCTTATTTAAAAATAGTATGGTACCCTTATTTTTTTTTTTTTTTTTCATGTAATTCAAGGGTTATGGTTTATTATAAAAACTCCTTCCTTCTTTTTATAGAGAACAATTGATGATTAATGAAAAAGAGTCTTCTTCTTCTATTTTCTAGTGCTCCTAAGCATTGACACTTCGTGAGGTAGAGGGTGATAGGCCCAACAAATATCCGTTCCAACACCTGTTCCAAGCATCCCAACCCCAAGACGCCAAGGTGCTATAATCCTTAGATAAAGTCCTCCTTGCCTTCAGAACCATCTAAAGGAAAGCCGAAACATCCGCAGAACTATAGCTTCTTCTTTCAGGGGCCCATCCTAAGAGTTGTGTGATCCAATCTTTTAGGACGAAGATCATCATTGATTGGTAATCAGACCCATCCCTTCTTATATGTTCTATTTTGTTGAAGAAAGAGTATGTTCTAAGTAGTGGTTTCTCAACTCTAGAATCCTATTTTCTTTATTACTTAGTGAATTGTGTTCTACGGATAGTTACTTTACTCTTTACATATTTATCCTTAGTTTATTCTTACTCGTTTCGGAAAGTAAAGCACCTTAAAATCTAAATAATTGCTCTACGTTAATCTTTTGCATGGTACATCCCACATCACAATGAAAAACCCCAATCCTTCTCTTCATGTCCGCCAAAGAAAAAAATCTCCACCTTGACCTATCCCCATAAATAGAAATTTTTTTTCATTCCCATCCACACTTCGTAGGGAATGATAAATCTCAATATCCATGCCATCCCCCTCTCATCTTTCTCCCATCCAGCCCTATCCTTTCTTTAATAACATATATAAATTTTTAGTAAAATTTATTAGAATAATTTTATAGATATAAAAATATATAAGGGTAATATAGTACTTAAGTATAAGGCCAATAGGATAAAGTCGGAATATACTTATTTCTATCCTCGCTATGTTCCTGCTAGTGAGGATAAAAATAATTCTACTCTTTATCTTTATCCTAACAAAAGGTGAAAAATATCTACCTCGAACATGACAAGGTGAATCTTCGCTTTATGAGTTAAAATTGCCATCCGTAATACGTATTATTACTTATCTAGCAAGTTATGATATTCCATCTGTTCGTATCTGAATGATACATAAATAATTCTTTTAATTTTATCTGAGCTTATGTAATGGAATATTAGGAATGCAGTATATAACAATTGAAAGTTTGGGAACCAAAATGAATTTTGATGGAGATTTGAGGATCAAAAGGATATTTTAAGTAGTGAAGCGTCTCACCGAAGTTCCTCTTAATTAATTACAAGAGATTACAATAAATATTTGGCTGCTCGATTACAGTTCAAACCCAAAAGCTACAATGTGCAATTCAAGAACTAAACATGAAGTGGATGCTGCTTGACAGAAGTGAAACTGCGTGCGTGCAGTTGCAGAGCTCCAATTTGCAGCCTTAACGGTCATCATTTGCACCCTTAACGGCCATCCAGTGCCGGTGAGTGTCTCGTCAAATGGAAGTTGAAACTTTTCACTGTGAAACGCAAGGAAAATTTATGTCCTTGCGCTGGTGATCAATGGCTACCTCGTCCCACTGTTGGGGACTTTCATATGAGAATCTAAACATTTAACACCATCGCCACGCTGGCTGCCTATGCCCCCTTACCCTTTGCTATTGGCTGTCATCTTGGTATCCTCCTCTTCCTCATTTTCCCCTTTTTTTTATACATCTATTTATTTATTTATTTATCTGATTTGCTCCTCTTTTCCTTTTTATCTTTTTGGTGTTAATAAGTGGTCAACTCGCCCAGTGAAGCGAATGGTTTTATAGGGCAAACATTTTCGCTAGTTAGTTTCATTGTTACCTTATGAAACCCATCACATTTTAAAAATGTTATATTTTTTATATTTAGTTACATAAAAATTTAATAAAATAACTAACGTGCTACCTAAATATAAACTTATAAGTTAGTTGATACGATCACACGCCAACTATATCATTAATTTTAATTAATTTATAAAAAAATATTAAAAATATAATATTATTAAAATATAAGGGATTAAAGTGTAACAAATAAAAGTTTGAAGATCAAAAAGCATTAGATCAAACCATCAAAATTTTAACAGTGTCATCAACACAAATGATGATATAAATATGTTTATAATTATTTGAAAATAACTTTATTTGAAATATATAGTTTACTAAAGTATTTTTGATACTTTCCCACCACTCTTATTTTTCTTAAAATTTTTAAGTTTTTCTTTCAAAATTTTATTAACTGTTCATCCTTTATTTTTCTACCATCATCCATCTTACAAGTGAACCACCAGGATCATCCTTGCTCTATATCTTTTATCCTCATTTTTTCCTTTATAACCCTCTCATTGGCTTCAATTTCTCCTTATATATGTTGAGTAGTAGGATATCAATTTTTTATTATACTACCTTAAAGATTACATGAACCAAACGCTCGTTTAAATACTTATATTTTGAAGGGAAGAGATCGAAAAGAAAGAGAGGGAGGAGAATGGGGGTCATTTATTCCCTTTCGTTCCTTGTTAAAGGCTTCAATTTCTTTACCTCTTAAATTGAAGGATAAAAAGGGGGAGGAGAATGAGTTTATAATTTTTGCCTCATCTTTCAACTTTTTCTCTATAAATTTATTAAAATTTATCTAATTATCAGGGCATATTTATAATTTTATAAACGTAATTTAAATATCTTTCTTTTTCTTTTCTCTTGCATCCAAACAAAATGAATGTAAGTTATTCTTATTCCCTTTCTTTATTTCCAAACAAAGAGAGGACAATAATTCTCTCCTCTCCTTTTTTTCCTTAACCATGATTTTGGCTACAATGGTCTTTTCAACAATTGGCTCAACAATCCTCGAACAAAACCTAATTTAATCATTGAAATAAACATTGAAATAATTTTTGAATAAGTTAATAATTCTAGAATAAGTTTTAAAAAATAAAAGCAAAAGATAGCCTTTTATAGCTTTTACTATGGTGCTCCACACTTATTTTTGTTTATTTTTTTAATTTTTTCAAATCATTTGATTGTCTTTTAATGTATCCGATTAAAGGAAAAAGTAATCAATTGAACTAGTGCGTATAAATAAAATAAAGTTAATAAAATTTGGTTATAAAATATGATAGAGAGAATCGATTGAACTCCATCGATCAGTGTTATCATCTTCAGAGAAGAAGTAGGAATTCATCTAAATTGAACGTGCTTAAATATTTTTTACCTCTCTCGCATTGACGTGAAAGGAGATCAAAAAAGTGAGAAAGATAGTTTGCTTGAAATAAATTTAAAAAATGGGTTTGAAAGAAACTTGAAGAAAATAATTAAGAGTTTATTTAAAATAAAAAAAACTGATGGGATGATAAGAACAATCGGTTTACCACCACAGATGAGTTAAAAAAAGAAATAGAGTATTGCAGCAAATCCCATGGTCAGTTCACTGTTAAATATAACAACAACAATAATAATAATAATATCAAAATAATAAATAAATATAACAGTAATTTCATATATTTCTCAACGTGAAATTAAAAGTGACTCAACTATTTGAAAAATAAATACTTTCTGGATCAATATCAAAATAATAATAATAATAATGATAATATCTGGCATCATATTTTGGGGTCCCATGGTCCAACCTTACGTTCTCTGGGTTTCATGGTTCCGACGTATTTCAAATTACGATTACTTACTTCATCAACCGCGTGGTCAATCGGGTTGTTTTGTTTTCTTAACTAAAACACGAAAATAGTCTATGCTTTTAGACTTTGGACTTGCCAAAGTTTAATTGAGAGCCGATTCAATGTAGAACGAGCCAAACGCGGTGAGCTTCGCCTGTGACATAATCCAACGTGTGATCCAAAATTAGATGATCAACTTTTTGATTGTTTCCACTTTCCACTCTTTCCGGCTCTTGGACTCTGTTCGCAACTCAACACGGTTGTACCACGGGGAAAGGAAAACAACCCAAAGAAAAACCAAGGCAAAACTATGCTTTTAATTTGGTTCTCCAACTCTCACACAAAATTTATTTTGACCTTTAAACTTTGAGTTATTATATTTTAACCTCTCATCTTTTAAAAATATTATATTTTTAACATTTTATTATATAAAATTGATGATATAACTGATATTATTCTAGTAATCAATTCGTATATTTACATAAAGATGTCATATCAGTTATTTCATTAATTTTAATTAATTCATGTAACGAAATATTAAAAATATAATATTATTAAAATATAAGAAACCAAACTGTAATCATTGGAAGTTTAAGGATCAAAAAATAATTTTGGGTGAAAGCTTGAAGACCAAAAGTATATTTTTGCCAAAAATCCAAAACCAAACAAAAGTAACAAACAACTTTGTTTGAACTGTTGGATGATGCTGGTGTTTGGGTGTCAAAGAAGGCTAATAATTTAAATTCTAAGTGCAGGTTAGCATATTATCAACCTCCATTGCTGACGCTCATGGTTAGTTGGAGTTGGATTTCTACACGAGCATGGCCGCAGTGGAGGAAGACAGCTTAAGAATGAATTGGATTAAGCTGGGTTGGGAAATGAGACAGACCTGCAGGCCTTGCTTGCTATAAAGAATCAAATAACACGCGAGTCCCCTGGAGCTCTCAGCTCATGGAATGACACCGTCCATGTCTGTGCCTGGGAGGGGGTCTCGTGCATCCGCAAGCACGGCACGCAGAGGATCTCAGCCTTGGAACTCGCATCTCACGGCCTCGCAGGTTCCCTCTCTCCTTTCATTGGCAACCTCAGCTTCCTCAGAATAATCGACTTATCAGACAACTTCGCTTAAACATCTGTCAATTCGCAACAACAACATCATAGGTGTCATCCCACCATGGCTTGGCAATCTTTCTTCCCTGATCGAGCTCTGTGTAGGGTGGAACAACCTGGAGGGAGGAATCCCAGAAGTTGGCCAACCTGGACGTCTAGAAATATTAGATGTGCAGAAAAATATGCTCTCAGGTATTGATGACGCTCAATCACCTCTCCTGGACGTCGGGAATGAAGTGCTTCTCGAATCCTCGCTTTGCCGGGTTACCTGCAGGAAAGTCCTGGGACCGGAGGGGGGTCTCCGGTGGGACCCTCCGACGTCCAAGTTAGCAACTGAGGTCACAGCTGAAGAGGGGCTCGAGTGAGCCCTTTTTAATATGAGAAAGGAGGTCTCCCGGAGGAGGGATTCCTTCCTGAAGGCTAAGGCAGCGATTTTGGGGATTATCGCGCATACCTGTTTGGTGAGTGGATTCACCTTTTTATAGGGGTTGACCCTGGCATGATCATGTGGGATTACGTGAGGAGGGGATGTCTGCGGAGTTCAGTTGCATGAATCTGCGCTGGTTGGTGGGTCCTGTCTCATCGGAAAGGAAGAAAGTGGCGGTTGGTGGGCTAAGTCCCATCAGCCGACGGGCTGTTGGGTTGTCGGATCTGGCGCTGTCGGGCGGCGCGCGTCAGAGAGGCAGTTTCTTGAACCGCTGGGGCTGATCTGGCGGGAACTGGGAAATCCCGTCTTATCAGGGCCGAGCCGGGTCGACCCGAGATGGCCAAGGCCAATCCTGCTGGCAAGACAGTGCCAGGGCGGGGCCGAATCGATGGACTTAGAGGCATCATGGCCGAGTCGGGCCGGCCGGGGATGGCCTTGGCCGACTCGGCAGAACTGGAGACGCCGGGGCTGAGTCGGACCGACCGGGGATGGCCTTGGCCGACTCGGCAGAACTGGAGATGCCTGGGCCGAGTCGGGCCGATCAGGGATGGCCTTAGCCGACTCGATGGAACTAGAGGCGCCGGGGCCGTGTCGGGCCAGCCGGGGATGGCCTTGGCCGACTCGGCGGAACTGGAGACGTCGGGGCCGAGTCGGGCCGGCCGGGGATGGCCTTGGCCGACTCGGCGGAACTGGAGACGTCGGGGCTGAGTCAGGCCGAACAGGGATGGCCTTGGCCGACTCGGTAGAACTGAAGATGCCGGGGCCGGCTAGGAGTGTGTCGGGGCCGATTGGGAGGTGCCGGGGCCGGCTGGAAAGTGCCGGGGCTGCCTAGCTTGGAGACGTAGGGGGCCGGATAGGAAGATGTCGGGGCCACCTGGCTTGGAGGTGCCGGCCTTGGAGCCGCCTAGCTTGGAGGTGCTGGCCTTGGAGGTGCCGTCGGTCTTGGAGGTGTCGGCCTTTGGGGCCGTCGGTCTTGGAGGTGTCGGCCTTGGAGGTGTCGGCCTTTGGGGCCATCGGCCTTGGAGCCATCGGTCTTGGAGGCGTCGGCCTTTGGGGCCGTCGGTCTTGGAGGTGTCGGTCTTGGAGGTGTCGGCCTTTGGAGCCGTCGGTCTTGGAGGTGTCGGTCTTTGGGGCCGTCGGTCTTAGAGCCGTCGGTCTTTGGGACCGTTGGTCTTGGAGGTGTCAGCCTTTGGGGTCATCAGTTTGGAGGTGTCGGCCTTTGGGGCCGTCGGTCTTGGAGGTGTCGGCATTTGGGGCCGTCGGCCTTGGAGCCGTCGGTCTTGGAGGTGTCGGCCTTTGGGGCCATCGGTCTTGGAGGTGTCGGCCTTGGAGCCGTCGGCTAATGGGGTCATCGGCCGATGCCAAGATTGAGGTGGGCCGTCCAAAAAATTTTATTTTCATGGGGTCAACTGGCCCCATCAAATGCCCCCACACTCCTTGAGCTTGCGTGCCCCGCATCAGCTAAGCGAGAGGAGTGTAGAACTTTACCTTGGCATCTGCTCTTTCATGTTAACTTCAACCATGATTCCTTCTAGGTGGGGAAACCCCTATCCTCTTGCGCTACCTTGTATAGACGTCTTCACGCCTTCTTTGGCTAGCTGAGGGCATGGAAAAATTATCGAAGCAGAAATAGAGCCGTGGAGGTTGCGATAATGCCACTGAGGCTGAGATAAAGCCGTTGAGGCTGCAATAATACCGCTGAGGCAGAGATAAAATTGCCGAAGCATAAATAGAGCCACCGGGGGCTAAAATAAAATCACCTCGAGTGTTTATGTGCTGGTTCGGGAGGTGACTCGAGCGGGTACGGGCTATTAGGGACTTGAACCGACTCGGGGGCGTATGCTAGCCAGACTGAGTGGCATCCCGTTTAGGTTCGGGGATAAGTTGCTTGGCCCTACCGAGGTTTAGAGATTTTGTTGCTCGGCCCAGCTGAGGTTCAGAGATTATTTACTCGGCCCTGCCGAGGTTCGGAGAATTGTTGCTCGGCCCTGCCGAGGTTCGGAGAATATTTGCTTGGCCCTGCCGAGGTTCGGAGATTATTGCTCGGCCCTGCCGAGGTTCGGAGAATTGTTGCTCGGCCCTGCCGAGGTTCGGAGATTATTTACTCGGCCCTGCCGAGGTTCGGAAAATTGTTGCTCGGCCCTGCCGAGGTTCGGAGAATATTTGCTCGGCCCTGCCGAGGTTCGAAGAATTGTTGCTCGGCCCTGCCGAGGTTCGGAGAATATTTGCTCGGCCCTGCCGAGGTTCGGAGAATATTTGCTCGGCCCTGCCGAGGTTCGGAGAATATTTGCTCAGCCCTGCAGAGGTTCAGAGAATTGTTACTCGGCCCAGCCGAGGTTCGGAGATTATTTCCTCGGCCCTGCTGAGGTTCGGAGAATTATTGCTCGGCCCTGCCAAGGTTTAGATAATTGTTACTCGGCCCAGCCGAGGTTCGGAGGATTGTTGCTTGGCCCTACCGAGGTTCGAAGATTATTTGCTCGGTCCTGCCGAGGTTCGGAGAATTGTTGCTCGACCCTGCCGAGGTTCGGAGATTATTTGCTCGGCCCTGCCGAGGTTCGGAGAATTGTTGCTCGGCCCAGCCGAGGTTCAGAGAATTAGAGCTTGGAGAGTTTTTTCTTTAAAGAAATTGGTCTCCTTCTGCTGAGTTGATGACCTGCCCCCCAGGAAACTCTGTTGATTGGAATTCGCAGGTCTTGAGCTTGAAGGTGCCGACACGGAGCCGGTCTTTGAGGTGCCGACGTGGAGGCCGGTCTTTGTTGCCGATGCAGAGTCGGTCTTTGGTGCCGACATAGAGCCGGTCTTTGGTGCCGACGTGGAGCCGGTCTTTGTTGCCGATGCGGAGTCGGTCTTTGGTGCCGACGCGGAGTCGATCTTCGGTGCCGATGCGGAGTCGGTCTTTGGTGCCGACGCGGAGCCGGTCTTTGTTGCCGATGCGGAGTCGGTCTTTGGTGCTGACGCGGAGTCAGTCTTCGATGTCGATGCAGAGTCGGTCTTTGGTGCCGACGCGGAGTCGGTCTTTGTTGCCGATGCGAGTCGGTCTTTGTTGCCTAGCTGGCCCAGGGCTTTTTGATGCCAAAGCGAGGTTGGCCTTGGATGTTGATGCAAGGTAGGTCTTCCCTGCATGACATTTTTAAGTATTAATGAAAGAAAACCGTCTTAAGTGCAATGTACTTAGCTCTTGTAGCTCCCATGTTTTCCTTTTGCGGGTTTGAGCACTTTCGTCCGCTGGTGACCTGCCCCCCAGGGAGTCATGTTAGTCGGATTGGAAGTGTCGTATCCCTTACTTGGGCCTTCTCTCGCATTGGAGGCCAGGACGAGATGCCTGTGGCCGGGAAGAAACTGGAAACCAAGACAAAGCTGGAGTCTGTTGAGGAAAGCCTCGACAGTCGGCGGTCATTGAAGATGAATGGCTGGGGGAGTCCATCGAGGGCGTTGCTGAGAGGCTTGGGGTGCTGCTGAGTGGCCCCCGAGCGCTGCTTTGCAGTTCATGAACTGCTACTTTCAAAGCTTGATTTGCCGATTAAGGATGGCCAGCTGGTTAATCAGAGCAGCTGAAGTTGGTGGTGAAGGAGCAGAGGGGGTGGCCTTTCGCTGCCTAGTGCGATGTGGATGCCTCCCAGCACGATTGGAAGAACCTCTGGCATGCGCATCACCACCATAGCAATCTTAGAGGGGACGAGGCTTATAGCTCAAGGAGATAGGTTTCTTTCCTTCAGCGCGTCCCCCCTACCTGGTGCGCCAATTGATGATGCTCAATCACCTCTTCTGACGTCGGGAATGAAGTGCTTCTCGAATCCTGCTTCGTCGGGTTACCTGCAGGAAAGTCCCAGGACCGGAGGGGGGTCTCCGGTGGGATCCTTCGATGCCCAAGTTAGCAACTGAGGTCACAGCTGAAGAGGGGCTCGAGTGAGCCCTTTTTAGTATGAGAAAGGAGGTTTCCCAGAGGAGGGATTCCTTCCTGAATGCTAAGGCAACGATTTTGGGGATTATTGTGCATACCTATTTGGTGAGTGGATTACCTTTTTATAGGGGTTGACCCTGGCATGATCACATGGGATTGCATGAGGAGGGGATGTCTGTGGAGTTCAGTTGCGTGAATCTGCGCTGGTTGGTGGGTCCTGTCCCATCGGAAAGGGAGAAAGCGGCGGTTGGTGGGCTAAGTCCCATCAGTCGGTGGGGCTGTTGGGTTGTCGGATCTGGTGCTATCAGGCGGCGCGCTTAGAGAGGCAGTTTCTTGAACTGCTGGGGCTGATCTAGCGGGAACTGGGAAATCCTATCTTATCAGGGCCAAGCTGGGTCGACTCGAGATGGCTGGGACCAATCCTGCTGGCAAGACAGTGCCGAGGCAGGGCCGAATCGACGGACTTGGAGGCATCGTGGCCGAGTCGGGCCGGCCGGGGATGGCCTTGGCCGACTCAGCGGAACTGGAGACGCCGGGGCCGAGTCGGGCCGGCCGGGGATGGCCTTGGCCGACTCGGCAGAACTGGAGATGCCGGGGCCGAGTCGGGCGACCAGGGATGGCCTTGGCTGACTCAGTGGAACTGGAGGCGTCGGGGCCGAGTCGGACCGGCAGGGGATGGCCTTGGCCGACTGGCGGAACTGGAGACACCAGGACCGAGTCGGGCCAGCCGGGGATGGCCTTGGTCAACTCGGCGGAACTGGAGACACCGGGGCGAGTCGGGCGACCAGGGATGGCCTTGGCCGACTCGGCGGAACTGGAGACGCTGGGGCCGGCTAGGAGTGTGCCAGGGCCGACTGGGAAGTGCCGGGGCCGGTGGGAAGTGTCGGGGCCGCCTAGCTTGGAGACGTAGAGGGCCGGCTAGGAAGATGCCGGGGCCGCCTGGCTTGAGGTGCCGGCCTTGGAGGTGCCGGCCTTGGAGGCGTCGGCCTTTGGGGCCGTCGGTCTTGGAGGTGTCGGCCTTTGGGGCCGTCGGCCTTGGAGGTGTCGGCCTTTGGGTCCGTCGGCCTTGGAGGAGCCGTCGGTCTTGGAGGCGTCGGCCTTTGGGGCCGTCGGTCTTAGAGGCATCGGCCTTTGGGGCCATCGGCTTGGAGCCATCGATCTTGGAGGTGTCGGCCTTTGGGGCCGTCGGTCTTGGAGCCGTCGGTCTTTGGGGCCGTCGGTCTTAGAGCCGTCGGTCTTTGCGGCCGTCGGTCTTGGAGGCATCGGCCTTTGGGGCCATCGGTCTTGGAGGTGTCGGCCTTTGGGGCCGTCGGCCTTGGAGCCGTCGATCTTGGAGGTGTTGGCCTTTGGGGCCGTCGGTCTTGGAGGCGTCGGCCTTTGGGGCCGTCGGTCTTGGAGGTGTCGGCCTTGGAGCCGTCGGCCAATGGGGCCGTCGGCCGATGCCAAGATTAAGGTGAGCCATCCAAAAAATTTTATTTTTTATGGGGTCAACTGGCCCCATTAGGTATCATCCCTGCGTCCCTCTACAATCTCTCATCCTTGCAAGTATTGTCTGCTACAGGAGGGCAGCTGCAGGGAAGCCTACCACCCGATATGGGCACCAGACTTCCACATCTCCAGCATCTTTCTCTTGGTGGAAACCAAATTGGAGGACCAATTCCAGCATCACTTTCCAATGCCTCTAGACTTCGGATTATCAATCTCCCAAGCAACAATTTTACCGGTTTCATGCCCACTGATCTTGGAAGATTGAAATATCTCTCCTGGTTAAATATTGTTGCTGCCGAAATCTGTCCTCCGACTCAGGCATGATCGGACTGTAGCGTGGGCTCCCTCCTGGCTGGACATGCAAAACAGTCCTCAACCGAGGGGCATTGTAGGTGGCCCTCTGCGGAAGACCTCTGACGCTCAAGTCAGTGGAGACCAGCAGTCAACAAATATGGGGAGAAGGCTCCTGCTGAAGAGCCTCTCTAGGGTGGCCTTTCGAGAGCTCTGAGCAGAGCACTAATGGTAGGAAGAAGGGGTGAGCAAGTGTGCGGAACGCGCGCGTCCGAGTTGGAGGACAGATTTCGCAGCAACAGATTGGCGCTAGAGGAAGGGCTCTCAAGTCCCATAAACTTATGATCCAGGAGACAAGGATCTCGATCTGAAAGAGAACTCCTCCCATGGCTAACCGAAGAAAGGCTACCTCCGAAGCCCGAGATTAGGTCGCCTCCCAAAGGCCTGATCCGGTGAGCAGTGTTGCGCGCCACCACCGCCAGTTGAAACTCCATCACCATCGGCGGCCCCGGTGACCCAGGACCAGTTTGCCTCACAGGTCCAGCAAATCTAGGCTCTGGCCCACCTGATTTAGGGGTGCTCCGAAGCCCCCCGTCCAGCTGCTCCTACCCCTCACCCTCCTGAGGAGGATGCAGCCCCGCTCATCCAACGATTTCTTCTTCCGGCCCGCATGGGGTTGCCGACCCCCCTCGTCGTCCTAGGGAACCTGAACCAGCTCCCCAAGGAGTCCGCGGCAGAGATCTCCTAGATCTCGGAGGGCCCGATCCCTCTCCCCAGTGTTCTCTCGCCATGATTCAATACCGTCTCAGTATCCTCCTCGTCCTGCCCCTTCTGTTCTTCCTGATGCGGAGATCGCCGCCAACTCCAGGAAATGCGTCAAGAGCTAGACGCCGCCAAGCAGGCCCATCCGCTTCAAAATAAGGCAGAGCAGGGCATCCCCTTCTCTAAGAAAATCATGGAGGAAGTGATTCCCTCCCATGTCAAGCTGCCCGCCATCGAGCCTTATCATGGCTCCTCCGATCCGACGACCATCTCAGCAGCTTCCGTCGATCATGATGTTCCACGGGGTATCAGACGCGATCCTCTGTCGTGCCTTCCCTTCCACCCTCAAGGGATGCGCTCGAACCTGGTTCAATGCTTTAAAACCAGGTTCCGTTAGTTCATTTGATGAGCTGAGCCGCCTCTTCATCAACCAGTTCGTCAGCAGCCATCGTCACCGATGGAGATCTGACTCCCTCTCTGAGGTTAAGCAAAGAGAGGGGGAGTCCTTGAAGAAATATCTCGGCATTTCAACACGGCCATGCTGGAGGTGGACCACCTTAATCATGAGGTGGCCATGTCCGCCCTGGCGGGCGGAGTATTGAAGGAAAGTGACTTTTTCCTGGCGCTGGAGGTTAGCTACCCTCCAAACCTCTCCGATATGATGGCCCTAGCGGATAAGTACGCCAGAGTCGAGGAATCACGGAGAGCTACCCGAGCCGAGCTGACAAAGAAGAGGAGCCCAAGGGCTCAGATAAGCACCGACCTGCCCGCCAGCCAAGCTCGCCTCGCCACCAAAGGATTCCCCAGCCGCCGCCAAGGAACCGCACCCGGAGCCCTCCTAGGAGGTTCAACCGGTTCACTCCGCTTACTGCCCCAAGAGTGGAGATCCTTATGGAAATCGAGCGCCAACTCCCTCGACCTCCTCCTCTTCGAGGGAATGCGGCCCGGAGAGACCCCGCCAAGTATTGCCGCTACCACCGCGACCATGGCCACAACACTAAAGAGTGCTGGCAACTGAAGAATGAGATCGAAAGGCTCATCCAGCAGGGTAGACTAGATCGGTTCAGGGGAGGCCCCGAGCCAAGAAACGGGGGCGATCGCCGGCCTGAGCCCCAGCAGCAACCTCTTCCTCCTCCAAATCCTCCAGTTGCTGGCCACATTAATGTGATTGAGGCGGTCGGTAGTCCTTCGGGCGGGAGGGACAATGAAGAAGGTTCGGCGCCGAAGAGCGAACTGATGAGCTCTCTTTCTCCAACGATGACTTCAGGGGATACAGTTCCTGCAAGATGACACGCTAGTTGTATCTCTTAATTTAAACAACTATGATGTAAGCCAAATTCTCATTGATAGTGGAAGCTCCGTCAACGTTTTGTACCTTGATGTGTTTGTGAAGATGAATCTTCTCATGGAGAATCTCCGAGCCGTAGACTCCACCCTAATAGGGTTCACCGGCGATGTCATTACCCCGGAGGGGGTTGTAACTTGACGGTCCGAGCAGGAACCTGGCCCCGCGTGACCATTGTGTATGCAGATTTTCTGGTGACCAAGCTTTGGTCGCCTTACAACGCAATCCTGGGAAGACCCGGCCTAATGTCCCTTGGAGCCGCCGTCTCCATCCCACATCTTGTTATGAAGTTCCCTACCAAGCGAGGGGTCGGTGTAGTTCGAGGAAGCCAAGCTATAGCTCGGCAATGCTTCGTCACAGCCTTCAGACCAAGCTGCCCGAAGTGTACAGGCTGGACGCTCGGAAGGACTTTGCCGAGCAACAAGGAGAACCGGCTGAAGAGCTGGAGGAGGTACCGCTGGACAAAGCCCGACCTGACGAACCATAAGGATCGGTTGCTAAAGGGGAAACCCCGACTGGAGCTGATCGACTTTCTCGAAGGAATGCTGATGTCTTCACCTGGTCAGCCTCTGATATGCCTGGAATCAGCCCAGACATCCTCATCCACCATCTTAAAGCGGACGAGATGTCCCGGCCCATGAAGCAGAAGAAAAGGAGCTTCGCCCCTGACCGATAGAAGGCGATTGAGGAGGAGGTTGACAAGCTCATCAAAGCGAACTTCATCCGGGAGGTAAATTATCCGAGCTCGCTATCCAATGTTGTCATGGTGAAGAAATCGAGCGGTAAATGGTAGATCTGCATCGACTTCACCAACCTTAATAAAGCATGCCCAAAGACAGTTTTTCTCTCCCTCGGATTGATCAGCTCGTGGAAGCCACTTCCGGTCATCAGATGCTGACCTTCATGGATGCCTATTCAGGCTACAACCAAATTCGGATGGCATCCGAGGATGAAGAAAAGACTGCCTTTATAACCGACCGAGGTACCTATTGTTACCGTGTCATGCCATTTGGTCTAAAAAATGCAGGTGCCACTTACCAAAAGCTGGTAAACAAGGTCTTCAAGAAGCAAATCGGTCGGAACATGGAGGTGTATGTTGATGACATGTTGGTCAAAATAAGGGAAGCATCTCAGCATATCGAGGATCTCTCTGAGAGCTTCACGACACTCCAAAAATATCGGATGAAGCTCAATCCAACAAAGTGCATCGGTGTCAACTATGGGAAGTTTCTAGGTTTCATGGGTTCTCAGCGAGGCATTGAAGCCAATCTGCAAAAGATTCAAGCCCTTCAGCAAATGGCGCCCCCAGCATCTGTCAAAGAGGTCCAATGCCTAACGGGGAGGATTGCGGCCCTCAACCGCTTTGTGGCTCGGTCGGCCGAGAGGAGCCTTTCTTTCTTCAAAGCTCTTCGATCTGCTAAGAACTTTCAATGGACTCCCGAGTGCCAAAAATCATTCGAGGACCTTAAGAAGTATCTCGGCTCCACCCCTCCTCAGTAGCCCCAATCCGAGAGAAATGCTGTTTCTGTACCTGGCAGTCTCTGAAGATGCGATTGGCTTGGTTTTGGTCAGAGAAGAGAAGAAGACCCAGAAGTCGATCTACTATGTCAGCAAACTGCTCTGGGACGCCGAGACAAGGTACACCCGAATCGAGAAGCTGGTGTTGGCCCTGGTAATATCGGTTCAGAGATTGCGACCGTATTTTCAGGCATATTCTGTGACGGTCCTTACTGACCAACCCATCAAGGCGGTGGTCCATCGCCCGGAGACATCAGGAGAATGGCTAAGTGGGCCGTTGAGTTAAGCGAGCATAATATCCGATATCAACCTTGCCCGGCCATCAAAGCACAGGTTCTAGCTGACTTCCTCCTTGAATGCACCATCCCAGAAGATGGCTCCACTCCAGACTCCTCCGAACATCAAGATCAAACACCCTATGGCTGCTCCACGTCGACGGATCCTCCAATGCCCATGGCTCTGGTGTTGGTTTAGTCCTCACCAGCCCGGAGGGGGCGACCTTTGAGTACGGCGTTCGATTCTCCTTCCCAGCCTCCAACAACGAAGCTGAATATGAAGCTCTGCTCACTAGACTCCAAATCTCCCATGATCTGAAAGTGAAGAAGCTGAATGCCTTTACCGACTCTCAGTTGGTAGCCGGTCACGTGCGGGGCAAGTTCGAGGCCTGAGAGCCAAACATGATTCAATACCTCCAATAGGTACGGAACTTGCTTTTTCACTTTTCCGAGTTTGAAGTTATCCAGATCCCAAGATCGAGAACGCCCATGCCGATCTATTGTCCGGCTTGCGACTGCAGAATCGATGAGTTCCGAGCATAAGTTTCCCCTAAAAATCCTGGAAAAGCCTAGTATCGCAGAGGTAAACCGAGTGATGCAGATTGAGGTCGAATCATCCTGGTTTGACCCCATAATGAAGTACCTTAGAGAAGGGTCACTCCACCGACAGCAAGGAAGCTGAAATTGCAGGCTACCCATTATGTGCTAATCGATGACCAGCTGTATAAGCGGTCCTTTTCCATATCGCTGCTCAAATGCTCCGCCTGTCTGAAGCTGATTATGCTCTTTGGGAGGTACATGAAGGAATTTGCGGCAATCATCTGGGGAGCCGATCTCTATGCCACAAGGTATTGCGCCAGGGATATTACTGGCCCACCATGCAAAAGGATGCTGATGATCTTGTCCGAGTTTGTGACCTGTGTCAGAGGCATTCCAACATCTGGAGACTCCCCTCTGCCAGTTTGGTCCCTATTTCCTCCGCTTGGCCCTTTGCTAAGTGGGGGATGGATATTCTTGGCCCTTTTCCCCTCGCCACTGGACAGAGGAAGTTCTTGTTTGTCGCCATTGATTACTTCACCAAGTGGGTCGAGGCCGAAGCAGTAGCCCAGATAACCGAAGCTCGGGCCAGAGACTTCATGTGGAGATCCATCATTTGTCGCTTCGGCCTCCCGCATACCATCATCACCGATAATGGCAAGCAATTTGATAATCCCAAGTTCCGAGAATTCTGCAAGGATCATGGCATCAGTCATCGCCTCACCTCGGTAGGACATCCGCAAGCCAACGGAGAAGCCGAGGTAACTAACCGCACCCTGCTTCAAGGGATCAAAGCACGGTTCGCCAGAGCCCAGGGCAGATGGGCGGACGAACTTCATCACGTCCTATGGGCCTACCGCACCACCCAGAGAATCCCCACCGGTGAGACTCTGTTCCGGATGGCCTTTGGCACGGAAGCCGTTATCCCCATGGAAATAGGCCTCCTTCTCCGCGGGTGGAAAGCTACTCAGAAAAGGCTAACAACGAGCAGCTCCGCACCAATCTTGATTTGGTGGAAGAAATCAGAGAGAAAGCTCGAATTAGAGTGGCCACGTACCAGCAAAGAGTGGCCCGTTACCATGCCTCCAGAGTCAAAGGCAAATCTTTCTCGCTTGGTGATCTGGTCCTCCGGAAAGCATCCGTCTCTAAACTGTTGGAGCAGGGAAAGCTGTCTCCGAACTGGGAAGGCTCCTATCAAGTGGCGGAAGTCATCAGGCCTGGCACCACAAGCTCCAAGACCTGAGCGGGAAATCCATTCCCCAGATGTGGAACTTGTACAATCTCCGCATATACTATCAGTAGGGTACGCTTTTTAGACTTGCCCCGTTTACAGCTTCGGCATCTTATTCCTATTATCCATGGCATGGTCGCTTTTTAGACTTGCCCCCTTTCTCTGAAAGGGTCATGATGGGAAATAGATGCCGCTCACCTATCCTCGGCACAACCGAGCTATCTCCCCGAGCTTTGAATTAAATCTCCATACCTCTGTTGGGCCGAGCTTTGAATTAAATCCCCATACCTCGGTTGGGTCGAGTTTTGAAGCAGTCTCAAAACTTCGTTCGAATTCGGGCAGCTTACAAGCCCCGGTTGGACCAAACGTCAAAGAAACTTCGTTCGGATTCGGGTAGCTTATAAGCCCCGGCCGAACCAAACGTCAAAGAAACATCGTTCGGATTCGGGCAGCTTATAAGCCCCGGCCGGACCAAACCTCCAAAACTTAGTTCGGATTCGGGCAGCTTACAAGCCCCGGCCAGACCAAACGTCAATGAAACTTCGTTCGGATTCGGGCAGCTTACAAGCCCCGGCCGGACCAAACATCAAAAAAACTTAGTTCGAATTGGGCAGCTTACAAGCCCCGGTCGGATCAAAAACCTCCAAAACTTAGTTCGGATTCGGGCAGCTTACAAGCCCCGCCGGATCAAACAACCTCCAAAACTTAGTTTGGATTCGGGCAGCTTATAAGCCCCAGCCGGACCAAACAACCTCCAAAACTTAGTTCGGATTCGGGCAGCTTACAAGCCCCGGCCGGACCAAACAGTCTCCGAAACTCCATCTGGATCCGGGGAGCTCACAAGCCCCGGCCGGACCAAAAGACAAAGAAACTTCATCCAGATTCGGGCAGCTAACAAGCCCCGATCGGCACCAAAGATTAAAAGCCTCGGCCAAAGCCGAAGTGCATTTTCGTTACTTGTTTAAAAACCTCGGCCAAAGCCGAAGTACGTCACTTGTCGAAAGCCTCAGCCAAGACCGAGTGATAAGAACAAACATCTTGGAGATAGCAGCAAAAACAAAAGTTGAAAGATCCTCCCTCTTATTTATCATAAGAAAGACAGCAAAAAAGAAAGAAAAGATACAATAGCCCTTACAGAGGCTTAGCATCTTCTCCGGGAGCCGCCGAACCCTCCCCACGCCGAGCCGACTCAGCGATCTGTTGACGGAGGGACGCTATTTCCCCTTCTAGTTGGCTATAACACGGCGAAGGAGCTCGACTTCCCTCATCGAAACGGCCAGATATTGCTCGACCGCTCTTTGAAGCTATTCGTGGTTCGCGAACGCTGACGCCAGAACCACTCCATCAACAGTCACCAAACACGACTCCCCCGAGACCTCCCGTGGCCGTTAGCGCCACCACTTGGCACCTCAGTCGATCGCCTTTCGCCGCCAGAAGCCATATCCGCACCAGAAGTTCTTGGGAGGCTAGCTGAAAAGATGACCAGCGCAGGCATCCCTCTCGTCATATTTAAACCACTCCTGGCAAGTATTTCGATCATTCGAACCATTAATTTCAACCTGTGGAAACTCACCACACGTCACCGCCTCAGTAGGCGCTTGCGGGAAACAAGGGGTCGCACCCCCTCACCGAGGAGGATCGATAAGCATCGACGAGGTGCTCGGGGAACTTCCCCTTTTCTCTAGCGACCAGGCTCCCTCGGTTTGCCGAACCCTTCTGAAGTAAATGTCCTCGAGAGCCTGCCAGACTCCCTCAAATTGGGCATCCTTGAAAAGATGCGGAGAAGAGAAAAAGCGCGTCAGTGACCAACACTGGCTCGCCTTCCTCAAAATAACCAAGTTATAAACTTCGGGCGCCCCCATGCGTCGCTCGGGTGACCCTCATCCTCTTTGGCAGTCCACACCGGAATCTACATTTACCACAAGAGCCAAACAAAACATTAGAAACCTCGGCAACAATCGAGTGATATTTTTAAACCTCGGCAACCACCGAGCGGTATCCTTGATCCTTGGAAACAACCGAATGATATCCTGAAGCTCCGGCCTGGGCAAGTAATCTCTCCAACGCTCTGACACAACTAAGGCATCCTATTATACTTTGGCAGAAACAAGTAACACTCTTCTGCTCAACAGTTAAAGCACGCGAACTGTCTCTTTCCGAAGAAAAACCTGCTTCATTTTGTAAGCAAGATCATGCTTACCGCATAAATCTGCGGGACCGCCCAGGTCTGCCTTTAGCCCCAAACAGGGGTAAATGTTTCCTCTGCTGAGGACCGGATGTTAGTCTTAAAAAGAGCAAGAGTGCTGCCGAAATATGCTATGACACAAAACATGATATGGGAGTAACAACTCTCAACACAAAAGAAGCAGGCGCTAAAAGAAGAAAGAACAAGAATTTCTTTATTTCCTCATCGATAAAAAAGTTACAACCTCCTAAGAGGAGTTACAAGTGCATCAAACCATAGGAAATAAAAGAGAAGTAAATAGCTCGGCCGAACTGCTCCAGTCAGCTTCGGTTAATAATGATGTCTAACCCAAGAAATCAGATCAACCAGCCAGCTTGCCCTATACCTCCGGTTGGGGCTGAGCCGGCCTCCCACGGGTCCCCTGGATGAACAAAGAGATCCAAGAACAGAAGGAAGACCCATGGATGCTGATGCTGAGGATGCGTTCCCCCTGAGTGGAATGCTGGGCTGCTGGACACTGCCTGACCGTGAAAAGTAGGGAACAAGCAGACCAGCACTGCTCTCAACTCCCTCTTCACAGGCAAAAGATCCCCCAGCCGAATGAGCTAAGGGAGCCAGCCCGAGGGAGAACGAAAAGTCCGCGCATGCTACGGAGGTACGTGTGCACTTTCTACCCTGCGACCCCCATAGCAAACCACAAAGGACACACAGAAGCGCATATGTGCGCTCTCCATGTGATCTCTGTGGACCTCCTGTGCGCTCTCCATATGATCTCCGAAACTCCTCTCTTGAGGATGAGCCGCTCTTCAGCGACTCCTTCATCACCCCAGTTGTCCGGGGGGAGACGACTTGCAAAAGAAAAACTCGGTCCTCCCACTCTCAGCCTCAGGAACACAAATATCATGAAAATTTTCTACAAACGCATAGAGAAGGAAGTCTTGGGGGATGGCCTAGCACAGCCTCTCCCTCCATTTTATAGGCAAATGGACCGGGAGCAGCTATTAAAGCAGGAAGCCCCAAGATTCAAAATGCCCTATCCGCACCGCCACATGGCCTCCTAGAATGAACAGAGCGCTCCCCGATGCGCGCCAAATGCATCGCCCGAACTATGATGCTCGCCAAAAGATTCTCCCTTGATCTGAATCGAGAGCCTTAAATGCAGAAGATCGCCCACTTTTGAGATACGGGCAGGCTTGGGAAATCATCAGGAGAAAGTGACAATCTCCAATGGCGAACGAGAACTTATATCACACGCTAAAAAGATAAATGACTCCAAAAAATACCAAGGCAACCTTTTGCATGTTACAGAGCCGTATTATCCATTTTGGCAAAAAGAAGGTCAACTCGCTTGGGAAAAGATGAGATGCTGGCAGAATAATAAAAAGGCGCAGAAGCCAAGTACTCCCCAATAAAGGCACCTTGATATCCCTCGCTCCGGCCCAACTGCCCGCTATGTCTCAGCACAAACTGAGACATTGCCTTGTGCTTCCACTTTAAGGCCAAAGCTGCCTCTATACTTGGAATAAGCCGGAGTATCTCTTCAGCACAACGTGACTAAACGTTATCTTATGCTTTAATCCGGACTGGGATAGCTGCTGTTGTCTCAACAATAACGAGACACTCTTTATACTTCGGCCAAACTGTGCGATACATTGCACCCCGACTGAACTTGTGAAGTCCCCTTTATCCCGGCCAAAGCATGAACGCTATATCTTAAGTCCTGCCAAGATCGCCAGGGACTCCCCCCAAGAGGGTGTTTCGTTTATAAGACTCACGTGATGAAAACAAGCATTTCAAATATGACAGCAAACATGAAAGATGTAGAAATCCTTCTTTTTATTCATAAAAAAGGGGAAAGCAAAGAGAAAAATACATTAGCCCTCACAGGGGCTTATCACTCCCTCTGGGCGCCACTGAGCCCTCCCCCCGCTGCAGAGTCGGCTGCCCACCTGTTGCTGAAGGGATGCCACCTGCCTCTCCAGCCGGCTGTTCGCTTCACAAAGGAGCTCAATCTCCCTGGTGGAAATGGCCAGATATTGCTCGGCCGCCTTCCGAACTTGCTCGCGATCCGCGAGCAGTGTTGCTAAGACCTCCGTCGATGGTTATCGTGGAACGGCCCCAGGGGAACCCCCAACTGCCGCCAGTGCTACTGCTTGGAGTTCTGGTAGACCTCCCTCCACCTCCGGAAGCCATCCTGCCATCGCACGCTTGAGCAGGCCAACAGAGGATCAGCAGAGGAAATGGTTAATAATGGCGTACCCGCCATCGGCATTTAAACTGCTTCTGGCAAACATTCCGATCGCTCGGCCACTGATTCCAAACCTCAGAAACCCGCCATGCATCAACATCTCAATCAGCGTCCGCAGGAAACGAAGAGTTCCGCCCCCTCTCCGGAGGGATTCATTAACGCCACCACGGCGCTCGGGATGCGCCCCCTTTCTCGGGATCAAACTCCCTCCGAAAGTGCGTCTGCTTCCTCACCTTGGATGGGCCGAATCACCGGCCTCGAACTTGACAGGATATTACGGTGTTTTTGGCCATGCCGGGTCGAGCCATCCTACACTGCTGCAAAACATTTTGTATCTCGGCCAAAGCATGCCGATTTCTCTACCTCGGAGAAGCTAAACTATCCTGATACCTCGGCTTCGACCGAGACATTTACTTAAATCCGAACTAAGTCGCCGAAGAGCGCGAACAAGTCATAACTTGTTCACAGTCGAAAGAAAGTCTGAGACAAAAGACTGGCTAAAAAGATAAGCAAATGGAGGCCGAGGGCCCGTTCATTAAAAATTTCAAACCAAATTACATATTTGAAAAGCAAAAGTACACAAATGGCTCTCAAGCGTCAGGAGCTAGATCAGTTCCAGCAGTGCCCTCGACAACGTTCGGGGAAGCCTGGCTCGTTTGCCCACTTCAGGGGCTGTCGTTTCCTCAGCGGCGGGCTTGAAGCATCCTTCGGGAGCTGCAGCCTCACTGGAACCCAGAATAGCATCGAGATCGATGTCTGAAACATCATCATATTCATCTTCTTCAGCCCCTGAGGTGCAGGCCTCGGACGGGTCGACTTCCAGAAAGGAGAGGTCCCATTCTGGATGCTCCCGAGATATTTTAATTCGAACTCCTCTGCACCAAGCTGGAAGGCCTCGGCGTAGGTCGCATCTTCTACACCCCGAAGCAAGCCTATTTGCTCCTCAGTCTTAGTGACCCACCTTTCGAGCTCCGAGTTCCTCCTTTTACTGGACGCCAGTTCCTCTTGCAGGATCTTCAGTTGGCTTCGGCCCTCCAGTTTCACCCTCTCCATCTGCGAATACGGGATTAGCCGAGGCAACAATGAGTTAGTAGGAGAAGTTTAAAGGACAATACCATACCTCCTCCTCCTGCCTAGCTAACTTCTTGGTCAACTCCTTGGCCTCGCCAAAGGCCCTCAGTTTATCAGCTTTAACCTGCTCGATTCTGCCCTTCCTCTAGCACCAATCTGTTGCTGCCAAAATCTATCCTCCGACTCGGATGCGCGCCATTCCGCACACCTGCTCACCCCTTCTTCCCGGCAATAGCGCTCTGCTCAGAGCTCTCGAAAGGACATCTTAGAGAGACTCTTCAGGGAGCCTTCTCCCCATATTTGTTGACTGCTGGTCTCCACTGACTTGAGCATCGGAGGGTCTTCTACAGAGGGCCACCCCCAACGCCCCTCGCATGATGACTGTTTTGCAGGTCCAGCCAAGAGGGAGCCTGCGCTGCAATCCGATCGCGCCCAAGTCGGAAGACAGATTTTGGCAGCAACAAATATATATACAAATAACATTGAAGCAGACAATGTCCGTGGTTGGGAATTTCTAGCTTCTCTTAGGAATTGCAGTTATCTAACACATTTATTGCTGAGTGATAACAATCTAAGGGGTGTGTTGCCTGTTTCAATAGCAAACCTCTCCGCACAACTTGAATATCTATTGATTAGTTTCAACCAAATATCGAGGAGTATTCCTTTTGGGATAGGAAACCTGGTCAATCTGCAGAAACTAGGAATGGCTGGAAATCTTCTAACAGGCATCATTCCAGAAAGTGTTGGAAAGCTTAGCAATTTGCATATTTTAGGCTTATACAACAATCATGATCAAATCATGATCGATCGGATGAAGGGTCAAGATGCAGTGATCAAATCATAATCGCGATCGCGATACAAAGGCTCACACTCGTCGGTTGACCACTCAACAGGACGGTTGGTGATAAGGCACCCGTTTGATCATCGATTGGTGATAAGGCACCCATCCGATCGTATGGTTGAAGATAAGTCAACGGTCCGATAGTGAAAAGGCATATCAAAGATGTGCAACAGCCTATCTAATAACGTGATCATCAAATCACGATGGTGAGAAGGCAGGATAGGCTTATCTGATCGGCTGATCTTCATATCACAGCCATGAATCGGCTTATCAAAGGCTTATTGATCTGACCGTTGATCGGATCCGATCAGATCTAACAGTACAGATCAATTTCGAAGGGTGGCTTCCAAGGGGCACTAATAAACGCATAAATAATTATCATTAAACCTATTAATTAATAATTTAACGTACCTATTTAATATTTTAATATTTTATATAATTTTTGATAAAACCTTATCAGTTTAAAGAGCTCGATTTTAGGGATTTAATGACGCAAACGGCACTCAAATCGGAGTTAAGATGAGCCCGGAATTGATTTTTCATTTATTTATCTATTTAGCATGGATTTTAAAGCGAAGTCGGCAAACCAAGTGCCGACTTCATCGTTTTCTCAGCTGATTCCTCTGTTTCCGCCGATTATTCTCTAAATCCAATCTAATCGTTTCCTCCATTAATTAAGGAATAGATTAGATTGGAAGTTATAAAATTAGACGAATTAAATTTCTTTTGAATGAATTTGAATTTTATTGATTATTTATCTAGATTTATCTTGTTATTTCCTTGCTTCCGTTGCGTTGTTTCTGTTTTGAAACAGACTCCTCGCCGCGTCAAGGCCGCGTCCGGGGCCTCTACAAATAGCGCAAAGGGAGTCCAAGGAAGCATCGATCCAGCGCGCTGCATCCGGGAGAGCTCTCGTGCGGTGCCCATCCGAGGATCTGCATCCGCTCATGCCGTGAGAAGGTGCTCTGTTTCATGCCGTCCAGTCTGTGAGGAAGCTTTGTTCCAGGCGATTGGAGAGAAGTGCGTGAAGGCTGTTCTGTTCCTAGGAGCCCTCGTCTGGTGACTCTGCTCAGCCATCCGTGGAGGTGCTTCTTGGAGGATCGGCCAGAGGGCATGGATTCGGAGGCTTTGTTCTGCGTCCTGCATCCGTGAATTGCTCTGTTTCCCAGGAAGAGTCTGTGGCTTGGAGGCGTATGCAGAAGAGGGCCTGGTTTGATTTAGGAATTTATTATAATCTGTTGCTTCTTAATGTCATAACTCTTTACTTTTTATGAAATAAAATTTTTATTCATAATTAATTGTTATTAAATTATATTTAAGTAGAAATAATTTTAGACTGATCTATTCTTTAAAGGGACGGACCGTGATCTACAGGTACGGACCGTGCTCTTATAAGATAGACCATATCTTGATTATTTTACAATACTAATTATTTAATTAATTAAATTTATAAGTTTATTTCAAGATAATCGCTAAAGTCCCTGTGGAATCGATCCCTTACTCTCGCTATTCTAATAGTGAAATTAAGGTGTTTAAATCGTTGCGCTACGACACGCATCAGATTTTTGGCGCCGTTGCCGGGGACTTAAGTGTGTTATTTTGAAAAAAAAAAAAAAAAAAAAAAAAAAAAAAATTTTAAAAAAAAATAAAAATATAAAAAAATTAGATTAATTTTCTCTTAATTTTTGAATAGTTATTATCTCTTTATTTTATTTCTTTAATTGTTAAAATTTCTTATTTCCTTTTAACATAAAAATTATAAATATAAAAATAATTTATTTTCTGCAAAACTCAAAATTCTTCCATTGACATCTCATAATTTATTAGGAAATTAGAAACTTAATCAAAAAAATCTTTTAAAAAAAAAGTAATTAGATTAATTTTGTTTAATAATTTCAAGAGTTGGACATCTGTTTGTTGCATAGCATTATCATAATTAACTTTAAGGGCACAAACCCCTAATCAAGATAAGGTGGGGATTTCATCACCCTTCCTTGGCCCACAAACCACATCCTTCATTCTGCATTAACCCAAACCTTTAATTCTAAAATTAATTAGACATCAGCCCCTAAGGAACTCGAGCTCAATAGGACAAGGCACCCAAAAGAGTTGGACCGGGTCGAGATTGACTGCTTAACTGGTGTCTAGAAAAGGAAAGGAAAGTGGTTACTTAATTGGTTCCGTTCGCTTACCTAGTAGGCAACGGGGGGACCCCCACTAACCTTATCCTCAACTGGCTAGTTGATCAGCTAATTTTTGACTTGGAGGGCTCCAAGGCAGTCTTGGAAGTTAGGAGCTGTCTAGATCTAGGGTAAACCTAGAATAGAGAGTCTAATCTTTGCTAACTTGATTGCTAAGAATTATTAAACCCTAATTATTCATTGCTCTTAGTTTTAGGAATCTTTTAGGATATTTTTTTGAATCTCCTTCTTTTTCTTTTATTATAATAAATAAATAAATAAATAAAAATTGTTTGCTTTAGAGTCATTGGTAGGGTGTATGCTTGGTCGTCGATCGTTGCAACCCAACCTTATACCCTTAGATCCTGAGATAGAAAGAACTATTAGAGCAAACAGACTTAGAATTATGGATCTAATAACGAAAATAATCAACCAAGACAGTTGAAAGAGTATTTCACTCCTTCAAGGTATACCTACTCTCCCTGCATTCAAGTGCCTCCAGTAGAGGCTGCCCAATATGAAATTAAGTCAAGTGTAATCCAAATGTTACCATCTTTCTATGGACTTACAAATGAGGATCCCTACAAACACTTAGATGAATTCTTAGAAATTTGCTCAACTGTCAAGATTCAAAATTTCTCCGATGATGCACTTAGGCTTAAGTTATTCCCTTTTTCCCTAAAAGATAAAGCCAAGTATTGGTTAAATTCATTAGACACGGTTATAATTTCAACTTGGGATCATCTTCAGAGAGAATTTCTTAAGAAATATTTTCCTATAGGAAAAACGAATCAAATTAGAAAAGCCATAACAAGTTTTTCCCAGACAGATGGAGAAATGTTCCATGAGACATGGGAGAGATTCAAAGAACTAATTAGAAAATGTCCACATCATGCTATACCCAAATGGCAACTGGTTCAGTGCTTTTATGATGGATTATCAGAAAAGCATAGGCAAATGGTTGATGCTTCATGTGGTGGGACATTTATGTTAAAAAATGAACATGAGGCTTGGCAACTCTTTGAGACATTGAGTGAGAATTCATTACATCATATGTCAGTTGCTCGTCGAGACCCTCCCGTAGAACCTAAAAGAGGTGGAATATATGAAATAGGTCATTCTACAGATATCTATACTAAGGTAGATGAATTATCCCATAAACTTGATCGGATTCTACAAGTTGGAAACATCTCTTCCCCATCTACTCAATTACATGAGGTCTGCATAATTTGTTCGAGTCCAACCCATTCTGTAGGTGAATGTCCAGCTGCATACCAATTTCCTGACTTGTTCAAGAGCAAGCCCACCAAGCCCAAACCCGATTAGCTCCTAGAACAGGAAATGATCCATTTTCAAATACTTACAATCCTGGTTGGCGAAATCACCCAAATTTTTCTTGGAAACCTCAACCTGTAGTCAATTCATCGATCAGACCTAATTACCAAGAAACCAATTTTAGAAACATGCCATATTCACAATATCCAAACATCCCACAACCTCCACCGAATAATCAGCCTACTTTTGAAGACAAAGTGTTACAAGCATTGAAAGGGCTAGAAATGAATACTCAAATCCTTCACTCCCACACACAATCTATTGCAAAACTAGAAACTCAGATAGGTCAATTAGCCACAGCATTCAGTAGAAGGGAGGAGGGTAAGTTACCTAGTCAGCCTATCGATAACCCAAAAGGACAATTCATGGCTGAAGGTTCCAATAGTCCTGACAAATTCCCAGAACATGCTAAATCAGTCATGACTCTCAGAAGTGGAAAAGCATTGAACCCACCTGAACCAACCCAGAAATTAGAAGTGGCTAAACCAGAAGAGAGAAGAAATGAAAAAGAAAAGGAATTCAATGATCAAGCAATCATACCTAAAGCCCCATTCCCTAGTGCTTTAGAATCTCCTTGCCTTCAGATAAGAAGAATATAAAAATGAATGAGATGCTTGAGTTATTTAAGCAAGTCCAAATAAACTTACCTCTTCTCGATGCTATCAAGCAAGTTCCAGCTTATGCCAAATTTTTGAAGGATCTATGCACACAAAAACGGAAAGCCAAGATACAAATACCAAAAAAGATACATTTGACTGAGCAAGTCAGCTCAGTTGTTCAGCAAATAACCCCACCCAAACTAAAAGATCCTGGTACCCCGATTATATCATGTGTCATAGGAAACTTCACAATCAAGAAAGCATTATTAGATTTGGGTGCGAGTGTAAACCTTCTCCCAAGTTCAGTATATGAATTATTCGGATTTGGAGAGTTGAAACCCACGACAGTAACACTACAATTGGCAGATAGATCAGTCAAAGAACCTCGTGGAATATTGGAAGATGTATTAGTAAAGGTGGATGAATTCTATTTTCCTGTCGACTTCCTTGTGTTGGATATGGAATCTAGTGGTAATCCTAACCAAATTCCCATCATCCTTGGAAGACCTTTTCTAGCTACTGCTAATGCATGCATAAATTGTAGAACAGGTGTGATGGATGTATCTTTTGGAAACAAGAAGATGAGATTAAATATTTTTAATGCTTCCCAAGGACCACCTGTGTATGATTTAAATGAAGTAAACATGATAGAGGAAGTAGTAGATAAGAAATTCCAAAGTTTGATTGATTCGGATCCTTTACAAACATGTCTTACACATTTTGGAATAGATGACTTTGATATTGATGAGTATACCAAAGAGATAAACATGTTATTAGAACCACCTAAGATCGACACCATCCCGCCTTGGACTATAAAATATGAACCACTTCCAACTAAACCAAGTCCTTTAATACCATCCTTGGAAGAACCACCCCAACTAGAATTGAAACCTCTTCCAGATGACTTAAAATATTCATTCCTTGGACCCAATGATACCCTTCCAGTAATCATTGCATCTACCCTAACCTCTGAGCAAGAAGATAAATTGGTAGATGTACTTAAAGAACATAAAGAGGCAATTGGATGGACAATAGCTGATATTAAGGGAATTGACCCTTCCGTTTGCATGCACCATATTCATAGTGAAATTGAAGCCAAACCACATAGAGACATGCAACGAAGGCTAAATCCAAACATGAGGGATGTTGTTAAGAAAGAAGTAGTAAAATGGCTTGATGCTGGTATTATTTATCCAATTTCAGATAGCCAATGGGTCAGTCCAATCCAAGTAGTACCTAAAAAATCGGGTATTACGTGATTAAAAATGAAAAGGGCGAATCAATTCCTACTCGCACATCAACTAGTTGGAGAGTGTGTATAGATTATCGAAAGTTGAATGCCGTGACTAGGAAAGACCACTTTCCTTTGCCTTTTATCGATCAAATTCTAGAACGGCTAGCGGGACAAAGTTTCTTTTGTTTCTTAGATGGATATTCAGGATACAATCAAGTCCCAGTATTTCCTGCAGATCAAGAAAAGACCACCTTCACTTGTCCCTTTGGAACATTTGCCTTTAGACGTATGCCGTTTGGTCTTTGTAATGCACCAGCCACGTTTCAACGATGTATGATGGCCATATTTTCTGATATGATTGGTCAATTTTTGGAAGTATTTATGGATGATTTTTCAGTCTTTGGTGCATCATTTGATAGCTGCCTCGAGAACTTGACTAAGGTACTGAAACGATGTATGGAAATGAATTTAGTCCTAAGTTGGGAGAAGAGCCATTTTATGGTTCGTGAGGGAATTGTGCTTGGACACATTGTTTCAGAGAGAGGTATTGAGGTTGATAAAGCCAAGGTTGAATTGATCTCAAATCTATCACCCCCAACCTCAGTTAAACAAGTACGATCTTTCCTTGGTCATGCTGGTTTTTATAGACGTTTCATCAAAGATTTCAGTAAAATTTCTCGACCATTGTGTAATTTGTTGACCAAGGATAGTTCTTTTAATTTTGATAAAGATTGTCTAACAGCCTATAACATCCTTCGAACTGCTTTGACCACTGCACCCATTATCAAGCCCCCAGATTGGACCATACCTTTTGAAATCATGTGTGATGCTTCTGATTATGCTGTAGGGGCAGTTCTAGGACAGAAACTCAATCGAGAACCCCATGTAATTTATTATGCTAGCAAAACTCTTTCAGATGCACAAATGAACTATACTACCACTGAAAAAGAATTACTAGCAGTTGTGTTTGCCCTAGAAAAGTTTAGATCATATCTGTTAGGGTCTAAAGTTTTAGTTTATTCAGATCATGCAGCGTTGAGGCATCTTATATCAAAAAAGGATACAAAACCCAGACTAATTAGATGGATCCTACTACTACAAGAATTTGATCTAGAAATCTTAGATAAGAAAGGTTCTGAAAATATGGTAGCAGATCATATCTCTAGGATCTCAGTGGAATACAATAAAGAAATAATCAGAGATAAATTCCCTGATGAGCAATTATTCTCAATTTCCATAGCAGTCTTCCCTGGTTTGCCCACATTGTGAATTATTTGGCAACAGGAAAAGTACCTTCCCACTGGACAAAACAAGAAAAAGATAGATTTTTCTCACAAATCAAATATTACTTTTGGGAAGACCCTGAATTATTTAAGTACTGTTCAGATCAGGTGATTAGGCGATGTGTTCCCGAAAGTGAATTCAAAAGTATACTTAACTTCTGTCATTCTCTTGCCTGTGGAGGACATTTTAGTGGAAAGAAAACTGCAGCAAAGGTACTGCAAAGTGGGTTTTATTGGCCAACTCTTTTTAAAGATGCACATGAATTTAGCCGTAATTGTCTCCAATGTCAACAAACAGGAAATATATCTCGAAAAGACATGATGCCCCTAAACCCTATCTTGGTTGTAGAAATTTTTGATGTATGGGGTATTGATTTTATGGGCCCATTTCCTTCCTCTTTTGGATTTGAATACATTCTAGTGGCAGTTGATTATGTGTCAAAATGGATTGAAGCCATGGCAACTCGAACCAATGATCATAAAGTTGTAATCAAGTTTATTCAGCATAATATCCTTAGTCGTTTTGGATGCCCAAGGGCTATAATTAGTGATGGGGGTACACATTTCACGAATAGACACTTTGAAGCATTAATGAACAAATATGGAATTACTCATAAGGTAGCTACACCTTATCATCCCCAAACTAGTGGCCAAGTTGAAATATCAAATAGAGAAATTAAAAATATCCTTGAGAAAACGGTGAGACCTGATAGGAAAGATTGGTCAGAACGTTTGGATGATGCATTATGGGCTTATCGTACTGCATTTAAAACTCCCATAGGAATGTCTCCTTACAGGCTCGTATTTGGAAAAGCCTGTCATTTACCTGTAGAATTAGAACACCGTGCATTTTGGGCTATCAAGCAATTTAATTATGATATGAAAAATGCAGGTGTCAATAGAAAACTTCAATTGAATGAGTTAGAAGAGCTACGAAATGAGGCATATGAGAGCTCAAAAATTTATAAAGAACGAACCAAAGCATATCATGACAAATTTATTAGTAGAAAAATTTTTGAACCAAATCAAAAAGTATGGCTTTACAATTCAAGATTACACCTTTTCCCTGGAAAACTTCGTTCACGATGGAATGGACCTTTTATAGTAACTCAAGTATTTCCCATGGAGCTGTAGAGCTTAAAGACCCAAGCAAGGAAATACATTCAAAGTAAATGGCCAACGTTTGAAACCATATATAGAAGAAATTAATGATGGAGAAATTGTTGAATCAATTGATCTTGTGAACCCAACACTATCATAATAAGTAGCACAGTCTGGCTGAAGACTTTAAACTTAGCGCTCTTGGGAGGCAACCCAGTTTATTAGTTATTTTTAACTTTCTGTTCTTTTAGTGTGTTTTTTTAGTATGACCAGAGAAGAGCAACAGAAGCAGATTGAAAGAAGATGGCAACAATGAAACTTCCAACCTTCAAATACTCTACCAGGTAGTATCTTTCCTTGAAATTATTATTATTATTTTTCTTCCATTAGGGACAATGGAAATTAAGTTGGGGGGAGGAAAAAGAAAATAAATCCTCGAGTAAAACTATAATCAGATGTGTACCAAATTCTGTCTCGATTTGAAGTTAATCAAGCAGTCTACTAATGAATTAATGGTTAGATTATTTTTGAAATACTGAGGAATAAATTATTAAGAAAACCTAATAAAAGGTAGGGTTTAGCCCAGAATAATTTTTAGAATAATTTCAGACCCTCCTGACCACTGATCTTAATAGTACAATCTACTTAATAAGGGTATGGGTGAAAATGTTATTCAAAAAAAAAAAAAATCTCTCTTAAAGTTAATAGATTAGGTTCTTAGCATTTTTCACTGAGTAACCGGGCCCCGTCACCTAAGAAAGTGATGTTGTTCGCGTAAAAAGGTGGGAATGTAAAAGAACCTAAGTAAAGTTAGTCCTACCTAAAGCCTTTTTAACTCGAGTAAGTAAGTCGAGGGGTGTTTTACACCTAATGCCCTAAAACCAATTGGTTTGGGAGCCATTGGCCTAAAGCTCGCTACAAGGGTTAATTAGAAAGCAAGGGGTTAGGACATTGCACTGACTTTACATATAAATAAATAAATAATCCAAAGTACAAAAGACATTACACCCAACCCAAATTAAGTTAGAAGACTTAATCAGAGAAGTGGAAAGTTGGTGAAGGAAGACTTCTATAAATTCTTATGGACTACACTTTATCACTAAAAAAAAAAAAAAAAAATAACTATAAGATAACTATCAATTCTTGGACTAGCTTGGTACATATTTCTAAATTTTTATTATTTGCTCGAGGACGAGTAAGATTCAAGTTGGGGGGAGTGATAAACGCATAAATAATTATCATTAAACCTATTAATTAATAATTTAACGTACCTATTTAATATTTTAATATTTTTATATAATATTTTTGATAAAACCTTATCAGTTTAAAGAGCTCGATTTTAGGGATTTAATGACGCAAACGGCACTCAAATCGGATTTAAGATGAGCTCGGAATTGATTTTATAATCTATTTAGCACGGATTTTAAAGCGAAGTCGGCAAACCAAGTGCCGACTTCATCGTTTTCTCAGCATTCCTCTGTTTCCGCCGATTCTTCTCTAAATCCAATCTAATCGTTTCCTCCATTAATTAAGGAATAGATTAGATTGGAAGTTATCAAATTAGAGAATTAAATTCCTTTTGAAGGAATTTGAATTTTATTATTATTTATCTAGATTTTCTTGTTATTTTCCTTGCTTCGTTGCATTGTTCTGTTTTGAAACAGACTCCTCGCCGCGTCAAGGCCGCGTCCGGGGCCTCTACAAATAGCGCAAAGGGAGTCCAAGGAAGCATCGATCCAGCGCGCTGCATCCGGGAGAGCTCTCGTGCGGTGCCCATCCGAGGATCTGCATCCGCTCATGCCGTGAGAAGGCTCTGTTTCATGCCGTCCAGTCTATGAGGAAGCTTTGTTCCAGGCGATTGGAGAGAAGTGCGTGAAGGCTGTTCTGTTCCTAGGAGCCCTCGTCTGGTGACTCTGCTCAGCCATCCGTGGAGGTGCTTCTTGGAGGATCGGCCAGAGGGCATGGATTCGGAGGCTTTGTTCTGCGTCCTGCATCCGTGAATTGCTCTGTTTCCCAGGAAGAGTCTGTGGCTTGGAGGCGTATGCAGAAGAGGGCCTGGTTTGATTTAGAAATTTATTATAATCTGTTGCTTTCTTAATGTCATAACTCTTTACTTTTTATGAAATAAAATTTTTATTCATAATTAATTGTTATTAAATTATATTTAAGTAGAAATAATTTTAGACTGATCTATTCTTTAAAGGGACGGACCGTGATCTACAGGTACGGACCGTGCTCTTATAAGATAGACCATATCTTGATTATTTTACAATACTAATTATTTAATTAATTAAATTTATAAGTTTATTTCAAGATAATCGCTAAAGTCCCTATGGAATCGATCCCTTACTCTCGCTATTCTAATAGTGAAATTAAGGTACCCTCTCATTTTATCATTTCAAACCATTTCGAATTGAGTTCAATCCGAATCAATTCTACTCTTCTCCTCTCTTAGGCATTTGCATACTTTCCTAAGGGTAGTATAGCAATAGTGCATTAAAAAGAGAGTAGCAGCATTCTTGGTTCAATATTTTTGGTGAATTGTAGTGCTGCTTTCATCAAAAGGAGACTGTTGTATCCTGGGATACTGACCGTGAGCACCATTGCGGAAAGAAATTATCTTAAGGACATAGAGTATAACTCTAACCTCAGTCTGATCAATTAGTTAGCCACCATCTGCCACCCACCCAACAACAAAGTCCTCGAGCTCCTATTTATGAACAATAACTTTTTCAATGGAAGCATTCCGTCATCTCTCAGTAACATAAAGGGCCTTCGAGGACTATTTCTATCTTACAATCACTTGACAGGGACCATTCCTTCATCTTTGGGCACCATCAAAGGCCTTCAAGCACTAGATCTCTCACACAATTACCTTTCAGGGCCAATCCCACATTCTTTTGCAGATTTGAGCATTTCGAGCTATTTGAATTCTGAAGTCTCCGATGACGATGGCCTTGAATACTTGAAAACTCCAAGTGGCTTAAATCTATCTTATAGCCGTCTTGAGGGGGAAGTGCCAATGAAAGGAATCTTTGACAATATAACTGCAATCTCACTCGTTGGCAATGATGGACTATGTGGGGTCATTCCGGAACTCAAGTTACCCAAGTGCCCTGTGATATCGTCGAAAAACAAACGGCGGTCTCAGTTGCTAAGATTTGTAATTCCAATAGTTACAGTCATCTTCTTTTTAGTACTCTCCAGTTTTGTTTTTCTTTATTGGAAACAGAAGCCAAAACAACAAACTTCATCTGCTGATTTGTTGGAGAATCAAAATCTCAGAGTTTCATATGCAGAGCTGGTTCAAGCAACTAATGGATTCTCTTCTACCAACCAAATTGGCTCCGGAAGATATGGGTCCGTGTTCAAAGGGTTTATGGATCGTGGCAATTCAATTGTGGCTATTAAGGTTTTCAACCTTTTGCATCAAGGAGCTTCCAAGAGCTTCATTTCTGAATGTGAAGCTTTGAGAAACATCCGTCATCATAATCTCATCAAAATACTAACATCCTGCTCCAGCATAGATTTCCAAGGCAACGATTTCAAAGCTCTGGTTTTTGAGTTCATGTCTAATGGGAGTTTGGATACATGGTTGCATCCTAAGCCAGACAGGTATCATCTTGTGAATGGTTTGAGCTTGAGCAACATGTTGAGCATAGCTGTCGATATTGCCGATGCATTGGAATATTTACATCACAATTATCAGCCACCAATTGTTCATTGTGATATAAAGCCGGCCAATATTCTACTTGTGCCTCTCCCCATAATCGATTTTTCTCTGGTGCTTGCCCAGCTCCCCCTTCATCTGTATCATAAACTCTGACCTATCGGCTGTAGATATAATAGGCGATAATTTAGTTTGTTATAAATATCGCTAAGATATAATTAGCATAGGAAAGGGGCAAGAGCTTACTTTGGGGATCAACAGGACTAAGCCCGACGGCAAAAAGGGCATCTTCTACCAAGAGAACACTAGCTAAGAATATCCAACCACTGCGAAGGGTGATCAAATCCTCATTTTCTCTCACCAACAACTCCGAGTATGCATCCAAATCCTTAACATAACTCATCCATACTTGGGAAAAATCTAAACTGGTGTTCCCTTCGGAAATGAAGAATCAAGATTTCCATTCCTTTATAGAGGATGGGGTTTTCGATATCATCTTGATTGACTTTCGAGGCCCAATATAGGGCCACTCAGAGCTCTTTCCGAAGATAAATCTGTAATAAATCCTAAACATAGGAAGCGTCGTTGTCATCCCGACACGGCTGCACATTGATATGAATTCAATGATGGTGCGCTAACTGTTCGGAGCCACCATTGTTGGGCATATATTATAAAACCTCATTATCTCCTTCACCAATGGATGGAAGGGGAATCGAAGATCCGCCCTCAAACTCTCTTCGTAAAAGAAGACCCTAGACTCCAGCTGCTCTAAGACCCTCTGCTCAGGTTTCGATAATCGTAGAGTAATATCCCAAGGAATCCTATACCTTCTGTGGACTCTATCCAAATTTTCTAAGGTCATCATGGAGACTATATCGCTCGGGCCTTTCATATTTTTGAGTTAGGAGGGACAAGCTTCAAATGGAATCACAGGAGTTTTGAGAGATGAATCTTTGAAGAAGAAACAAAGAAACAGTGTGGCAATGGATAATGCCGCCCAGCCCCTTTTTAAACCGCCCTAGCATAAGGGCAGGATATTATTGGGGTGGATCCCCAAATGCCCAGGCTGCCTGTGCGGATGCTCCCCAAATGCCCAGGCTGTCTGTGCGGATGCCATAAGCACAGGGATTTGTCACGTATTGTCTTCCCAATCATCGTTTGCGAGAAACGAAGGGTTTTATTTTATTCATTTTATCCATCGAGAAAAATGGTGAGAGGACGACGTGGCATTTATGAGACCATCATTGCGCACCTCTTCGAATTCAAATCCTTTCGTCCAAATAAAGCCACCTAGAACTCTACTCCCTATGCCCAAACCTATGCTTTAGACTAGAAAGTGGGGGACATGTGATAGGGGTAAAATCATCATTGCATTAATATCCATGCTATGACAAAAAAGGTTAGGATCATTTTCGATTTTCGCCCGCCAGATATCATGTGCAGAAAAATAAAATTGACATACCTTAGCAGGTCCGAGCTTCAATGATTTCGAACTATTTTTTTACCTCAGTAGGACTAAGGTACTCTCATACCTTGGCCGAACCGAGCTACCTTATACCTCGGCAGGACCAAGAAACCCTCATACCTTGGCCGGACCAAGCTACCCTCCTTCCTCGGTAGGATCGAGGTATTTTTAAACCTTGACGGACCCGAGCTACCTTAACGTCTGACTCAAGTGCTTTTTACTACCTAATACCACGCCGAATCCTTCACACGATGAACGGCTCTGATCACTTGATCTTTAAAACAGTTTTCTCAAAATGGAAATAAAGCCAATAATGTCAAATGTAGCTTAGAGTCTATAAATAACCGAATCTCAAAGCACCCACTAGCTTTCCTAACCATTGATCCTCTAATGAATAGGATTCGAATTCTACCAACCTTGTAACCAATCAGATTCGAACATGATTCAAATCACACTGGCCTTATAACAAACCTGATTTGAATCAAAGTCAAATCATTCTGATTTCCCACTTCCCAAGACACATTCAAGGAGTTAGGTGAGCAACCCGCCAATATTCAGGCAGTCTATAAATACCTTTTCCAAAAACATTTTTAGATATGCTCATCCTCTCACTGAAAAACCTTTTGAAGCTCAAGCAGTATTCAGAGTTCTCAAGAGGACATTCTTGAGGGACTCTTCTGCAAGAGCCTTCTTCTTATATTTACTTGCTGTAATTTTTACTGACTTGGGCATCGAAGGGTCTTTCGCAGGGGCCATCCACTGCGAGAGGACTATCTTGCATGTCCGTTCGAGCGAAAGATCGACATCCAATCTGGAGGTGGGCCGCACCCGAGTTGGATAGCAAATTTTTATGGCAATAAACCAAAATGAATTTTGAGCAGAGATTTGAGGATCAAAAGTATATTTTACGCAGTGAAGCATCTCATCCGAGTTCCTCTCAATTAATTACAAGACATTACAATAAATTCTTGGTTGCTCGATCGAACTTTAAACCTAAAGCTACATTGTGCAATTCAAGAATTAACATGAGGTGGATGCTACTGGCAAAAGTGAAATTGCATGCAATAATAGGGCTCCAATTCGCAGCCTTGGCTGGCCATCCAGCGCCAGCGCCGGCGAGTGTCTAGTCAAAGGAAAAAAGTGTTCGCTATCAAATAAAGAAGAACGTTCAACATGAAGTGGATATTGTTGCTTGACAAAAGCGAAATTGCGTGCGTGAAGTCGCAGAGCTCCAATTTGCAGCCTTAATGGCCATGCAGCGCCCATGAGTCTCGTCAAACGAAAGTTGAAAGTTTTCGCTATCAAATGCATGGAAAATTCATCTCCTTTTGTGCTGGTGATCAATAGTGACCTCGTCCCACCGCCGGAGACTTTTCTCTGAGAATCTAAACAATTAACATCATTGCCACGCCGACAGCCTATGCTCCCTTTACCCTTCGCTCTGGCCTCTTGGTGTTCTCCTCTTCCTCATTTTGTCCTTTTTTTCATTTATTTATTTTTGTTTATCTTTGTGTTGGCAATAAAGGTCAACTCGCCCAGTGAAGCAGATATTTATAGGGCTAAAATTTTCCCAAGTTAGCTACATTGTAACCTGCTGAAACCCATTATATTTTAAAAATATTATATTTTTTTATGTTTTGTTACATAAAATCAATTAAAATTAATGAAATAACTAATAGGGCATCTAAATGCAAAATATTATTAGTTGGCAGATCAGTTATTTCATCAATTTTAACTAACTTTATGAAATAAAACATCAAAAATATAATATTTTTAAAATATAAGAGATTAAATATAACAAATAAAAGTTTGAAGAATACCAAAAATGAATAAGATCGAATCATCAAAATGTTAACATCGTCGTCCAAAAAAATATAATAATAAAAGAATTTATAAGTATTTAAAAATAATTTTATTTGAAATATATGATTTACTAAAGCATTTCTATTTATTATGCTAACAAGTCTGGGATGCTTTAGGATGGTTTTGCTGCTTTCCTGCCACTCTTATTTTTCTTAAAATTTTTAAGTTTTTCTTTCAAAATTTCATTAACTATTCATCCTTTCTTTTTCTACCATCATCCATTTTACAGCTGAACCACCAGGATCATCGTTGCTCTATATCTTTTATCCTTATTTTCCCCTTTATAACCCTTTCATTGCTGCATGGCTTCAATTTCTCCTTATATATGTTGAGCAATAAGATATTAATTTTTTATATACTTTAATGGCAAAAAAATAACTTTGATCCTCCAACCTTTGGTTAAAATTCATTTTTATCCTCAAATCGTAAAATTTCAGTTGTCACTGTCTAACCGTACGTTATGTTTTAACAATATAACATTCTTAATATCTTCTCACATGAGGTCAATTGATGGACAAAATATGCCAATTGCCATTTGAGTTTTTAATAACTTATTATGTAGGATATGTAGCAAACTATGGTTAGACGTCGTCTCTCTAGATGGAACAGAACTGAGGTAGGGAACCTAGAGAGGAATATTGAGTAGGTGGAGGCCGACATTGCTATCATTCAGGAGAGGAAGATCGGGACGGTTGTCTCCTTGATTCGGATCTTTTTTCTCTTCATGCTAAGCTTGCTCTTCACCACTCCCTTCTATTGCAGCAGAATTCCTACTGGAGGCAGCGGTCCAGGGTTCAGTGGTTTCAGGAGGGGGATCGCAATACCAGATATTTTCATCAGACTACCCTAAAACGGAGAGCAGCTAATAGGATCCGGTGGCTTGTTGATGAGGACGGAAATGTTCAAGAGGATTCTATTCTTATCAGGGATCAGCTGTTTCAGTTCTTCCAATCTAGATGGACTGAGTCTTCTGGTGTAGGGGCACCTGTTTCTAGGGTTCCCTTTGATAAGAAGGTCTCGGTTCTTCAGAATAACCTTCTGATCAGGACCATTACTGCTGAGGAGATCCGCAGGGCCTTATGGGAACTTGGGCCTGATAAGGCGCCTGGCCCGGATGGTTTTTTGCCTTTATTTTTTTGCCACTACTGGATATCGTAGGACTGGAGGTCACTCAGGCTATTCAGTTTGCTTTTCTGTCCAAATCCATTCCTACTGACTGGAATCGAACTCTGGTCACTCTTGTGCCGAAGCGCTCGGTTGCCTCTTCTCCTCATCACTTTCGGCCGATTAGTCTTTGCACCACCTTGTATATGGTTTGTGCGCGGCTTTTAGTATCCTGATTGAGGATGGTGATTCCTAAGCTCATCTCTACTGAGCAGGGGGCTTTCATTAGAGGTCAAAGTATATTTGATAATGTCCTTGTTGCGCTAAAATTTATGCATGATTTTTAGAAAGCTTCGGCTAGGCAGAGTCTTATGGCTGTTAAGCTTGATATGGAACGTACATATGACAGGCTGAGCAGGGTCTTTCTGCACCGAACTTTGTATGAATTTGGCTTTAACGATCTGTTCATTGATTGGATTATGGCATGCATCCAGGAGCCATCTTTCTCTATTATCGTTAATGGTATGCAGACCGCTTATTTCCATTCATCGATGGGTCTGAGATAGGGTTGTCCCTTATCTCCATTTCTGTTTGTTCTGGTTGTGGACGACCTGTCTCGTGCTCTTCATCAGGCCCAGCAGGACTATAGTATCGCCCCCTTTATGGCTACTTCTTCGGGGCCTTCAGTTTCCCATCTTCTCTTTGCAGATGACTGTATTCTGTTGGGACTGCCTCTCTTCAAAATGCTGCTACTTATGCTTCTATTATTCAGTGCTACTATCGTGCTTCTGGCCAGAAGGTCAATTTAGAGAAGTCCATGATTTGTTTCAGTCCCAAGACTTCCAGGGTTTCTAGGGAAGGTATTCATCACGCTCTGGGCATTTTTAAGAAGGCCGATGGGTTATCTTACTTGGGGATCCCTCTTTTGGGGAGACATCCTCGTATTAGTGATTACGCTAATCTCGAGCGATGTATTCGTGATCGGTTGGACAGATGGCAGGTGACCGGGTTATCCATGATGGCGAGGGTTACTCTTATTTGTTCGGTCCTCTCGTCCCTCTTTCTATACATTCTTTCTAATGTAGCTGTCCCTATTACTTGTCTTCAGAGGATTGAGCGTTATTTTAAGGACTTTCTGTGGGTTTCTATGCAGGATGGTCACGGCATGCATCTTCTGGCTTGGGATCTGATCTGTATGCCACTGCATAAAGGCGGCCTTGGTATTCAGTCTTTGCTAGTGAGAAGAGAGGCCTTGATGTCCAGGCATGCTTCAAGGTTTATTCTCGATCCTCACTGCCTTTGGACTTCATTCATAAGAGCTAGGTATGGTGCTTGGTCTCTTTCTATGGACCCTCTTCCTACTCGTGGATGTTCTTTCTTCTGGAAGGAGGTCTGTCGTTATGCGCCGACTATCCTGAACAATGTTTCTTGGATGATCAGTGACGGCTCTTTGGCTGATGCTGTTCAGGATACTTGGATTTCGGACCTCCCCCTCTCTCGGTGGCCGTCATTTATTAGTATGGATGTCCCGTCCGGTATGCAGGTTCGGGAGCTCATTACTTAGGATCTCTCATCTTGGGATCTCTCGTCGATGACCAGGTTATTTGGGGATGAGCTTTCTCGGCAGATTTTATCTATTCCTCTTATCCCTGGCCACACACCTGATACGATGTTATGGCGGCGATCTTGTCTATCTAAGGCTCCCATCAAGGACCTTATCGTGGAGTATAGACCCCACCCCAAGCTATTGAGGGATGCTGCTTGGAAATGAAAGCTCCCCATTCATCCCAGGGTGAAGTTATTTATCTGGAAGATCTTGTGGAATTGCCTCCCTTCATGCTCATTGCTTTCAAGGAGGGGCCTTCCAATTAAGGAGATCTGCCCGCTTTGTGGGGAGGAGGAGGAGACCACTGACCATGCTCTCTTTACTTGTCCCAGATGGAGGTCGATTTGGCTGAGGATGGGGTATATATAGTGGATAGTTCTGGTTCATCGTGTTCCCCTTTCCTTGAGGAACTCAGGGGAACTACACGACAACGGAGTACTCTCTGGGCTATCACTGCTTATCAGATTTTGCTATCGAGAAACCAACTTATTTTTACTGATGACACGATCTATGATCAAAGATTAGATCGAAAGATCAGATCTATGGTGGCTGAAAGTGCACTTCTCCTCAATGGTTCTAATTTTTGCAACCCTGGCCTCTGGGGATCCTCTGCAGCTTCGGCAACGAACCGTCATACAGTTTATATCTCTTGGGAGCCCTCCTTCAGGGTTTGTCAAATCAACTTTGATGGGAGTGTACGGAGAAGACTTGCTGGATCAGCCTTCATTATTCGAGGGGACTAAGGGAGCTATGCTGTCGGCGGGCAGTTTGGGTTCCCTAGATACTTCTGTCCCCATGGCGGAGCTTTATGCTGTCTGGACTGGTATATCTCATGCTGTTCGTAGACTTCATGCTCACAGCCTTTTTATTGAAGGGGATTCTCTTTCTGTTATCTGGTGGCTTCAGTCAGATGATTGCAACCCTATTCCTACTAATCCTCTTCTTGATGACATTCAGGCTACTCTGCGCGGTTTTGACAGTGTCCACATCCGTCATATGTACCGAAAAGCTAACGCAGCAGCTGACTAGGTAGCATTGGCTGTGGCCCATTATGTAGGAGACGTGGAATCAGAGTGACCCCTGTCCTTTAGCTCTGAAGCAAATTTTATACTCTGATATTACTGGGCTGACTCGCACGAGGTTAGTGTGATTGCCCGTTTGTACCAAAAAAAAGAAAAGATAATATGTTGATTGTTTTGTCAATTTTAATTATCATAAAAAATACAATGCTTTTAAAATATAAAAGGATTAAATTAAAGTAATTGAAAGTTTAAGGATCCAAATAAATTTAGAATAAAAGTTTAAGGACCAAAAAGTATATTTTAGCCTACTCTAGTATCACGTACGGCAATATTTTTCTGAAATCTTTTAGTGGGACTGGGATTGGGATGGACCTGGCTCCAAAATCATACACAAGTTAGTGAACCTCATGATGGTTTCTTTGTTATTCTAATTTTTTTAATCATCTTGGTCCTATTAATGCAAGTGCTCCCTCATTGAATCACTGGCCTTGCTTCTTACGTGCATTATACTTTGGATGTTGATCATTTGTAAGAGATGAATTAAAATAAATCAAAAAGTTCATGATTTAATGTAATAGACCTTGAAATAATTTTAAAAAACAATTCATAAAACCAATAAAAGATTTAGAGAATCTAGATCGGAGACGGAGGGGTGCTTTCGTAACAGCATTACTGCCCCTCTTGGCAATTCTAATTAATGCTCTCAAGGTACAACTAATTCCAGTTCAATTCAACTTCTCTCGAAAGCAACGTTTTGATCCAATTGAGAAAGCATAGAAAAGATGATGAAAATAGTAACGGAAATGGTGAAAAGTGGAAAGAAGAGAAGAGGCAAGAGAGAGGGAACTGGAAATGGCTTTTGTAGGGAAAACTTTCTATAGACCATCTTGTATTGAGAGATTGACCATGGCTGTGCAGTGATGGGCTGATAATGTCCTCTTTTTGTTTGGATGGAGGTTAACGAGGGGGAGAGGAAGGAAAGGAATGGACAAACTGTTAAAAGGGTGTTTGGTTCATAGATTGCCAGATTTTATATTGTTATTACATTACCAGGTCTATGATCCCTAGAATTCAAATATCTGAGCATGGATGATGTACGCTTTTGATTTGCACATTAATGAGATTATAAATTGTTAGGCATCTCGCATTGATATGTTTGGTTGACAAACTATATTACTAAAAATATAGGTAAAAAATATGTTAAAATCCAAAATTACCCTTGTTTTCTAATTGAAAAGAAACCAATTCAAAGCAATATTTCAAATATAATGATTATTTAATATAAAATATATAATTAACTCACAATAATATAATATATTATAAATATATAATATATTTATTATAATTGTATATTGTTAAAAAATATATAATATTATTATAAGTAAATAATTATTATAAAAATTTAATAGAATTAGATATTACAAATATTATTATTAATATTTTTAATGCTACACAGAGTACAATAGAATTTTGTTAATTCTATTAAAGTTAATATAATTTTGTTACAAAATATAGCCATGGAATACAAGATAAGAGAGGGATCGATTCAACCCCATCGATAGGTGGCATCATCTTCAGAGAAGAATTAGGACTTCATCCAAACTAAATGTACTTAAATAATTTTTTCTCTCTCTTCTTTGTGGCATTGATGTGAAAGGAGATCGAAAAAGTGAAAAATATATTTTGCTCAAAATAAATTTAAAAAATGGGTTTGAAAGAAACTTAAAGAAAAGAATTAAGGGTTTATTTAAAATAAAAAAAAACTTATAGGATGGTAAGAACAAACAGATTTCCATGGGAGATGAGTTAAAAAGAAAAGAAGTATTGCAGCAAATCTTGTTGTCAATCCATTATGGTGGGCTAGTACTTGTGCATCACACAATTGCCCGGCCGGGGCGAATGCGCATGGCCCAACAAGTCTTGTTGCGGTCGAATCACGTATGATGAACGTCGGGCAGGCTGGAATCACTGGGTGCGTAGAAAGGCCGCCGTCTTCCTTCAAGAGCCTGCAAAAAGTCCCGGACCGGTGGTTCCGGCGGGACCCTCCGACGCCCAAGTTAGTGAGTCGTCGAACAGGGATATGATCTTTGTAGAACTGTTGTAGAGAAGTTTTTTTTCAGAGAGTCCCTTTGCATGGAGCTCGGGTCCTCCTTTTATACCTGTTGGGGATCCGTATACCTTGGTCTGTTGGAACCGTCGAATCTGTTCCGTTGTGATGTTTCATCGAACGGTAAGTTGTTGGACTGTTGCTGGATAAGGGCCGCTTATAGCGGTAACTGCTGATCAGGCTGACACGCCCGAGCTATCCGGCAGTAGCCCTTAGATCGCGGGGTCAGTTGCCTAAGACTAATCCTTGTATGAAGGTTGACCCTGGGGGCCGACGCTGGGTGGCAATGCCGGATGCCGGAACCAAAGCTTCAGTACTGGGACTTATTAAGGCCGACACCTATGGCCTGGAGGCCGATGCTGGCTGATGCTGGAGGTCTGGTGCCAACGCGCAGTTGGTCTTTGATGCTGACGCTGGGGGCCGACGCTGGAGGCCGACGCCGGGGGCCGGCGCTGGTGGCCGACACTGGCTGTCTGGCTCTGGAGGCCGACGCTGGCTGTCTGGCTCAAGAGGCCGACGCTGGCTGTCTGGCTCTGAGGCCGACGCTGGCTGTCTGGCTGAGGCCGACGCTGGCTGTCTGGCTAGAGGCCGACGCTGGCTGTCTGGAGGCCGACGCTGGAGGCCGGTTCCGAAGACCGATGCTGGAGGCTTTGGGTTTTGTTGTCACATCATTGCTTTCGGAAATCGTGCAGAAGATAATACTACTCCAGGGGAAACGGCCAGCCGTATCAGATGCCCCCCCGCCCCTGAGATGGGTGAGCGTTTACTTATCCGCGAAAGGGGTGTGAATATCCTCTAGGTGGCCGGTTTCCGCATCATTATTTCGCCTTTGTTGGGATTAGGGAGGATTTACCTCGGGCAGTTACGAAAAGGCGGACGGAATCATTGTGATAAGGTTAACTCCCCCTTTTGCCGGTCTTTTCGAGCTTATCGTATTGGCAGGTCTTCGAAACGTCTCCCAACTGAAGACGGACGCGTGGTTGGATCGGACGGTGAGGGGGTGTTTCGAGATGGCGCCATGATGGCAATTGCCCTTATCTTCCTATCTTCCCCATTTCTTCCGCCATTGCCCCCTTTTGAGTCCGCCAGCGCTTCTGTCTTTCGTTCATTCTCTCCGTGCTCTGTCTTTGGCTCGCGTTTTTCTTCTCAGGTTAGTTCCCATGGCTTCTTCTCCTTCTTGCTCCATTTCCGGTTCTTGGGGGGGTTCTTCCCAGTCTTCTGAATCCCAGTCCATCCAATGGTCCACCTCATCTTCTAATCATTCACCAGAGCCACGACCAGTCGATCGTCCCTCAACCGGGATTCGTCCGACCGGCGGACAAACTTCCGTTAGAACCGGCCGGCGGTTGCCGGCCCTTCTAGGGTTACCAAGGAGTCCCCCGAAGGGACTGCGTCGGCCATGTCTGCCCAGGACATCGCGAACTTAAGGGCCAGGTACGGCTTCCCTCCGGACCTTCACCTGTTCGTTCCCACCCCTAACGACAGGGCAACCTCTTCCCGTTCCGGGAGGGTTGCCTTGTACGGGGCCTTTTTTAAGGCCGGGCTTCGGTTACCGATTCACCCCTTCATCCTTAATCTTCTGGATAGGTACTCCTTGACCCCGTCCCAACTAGTTCCCAACTCCTTCCGAACTATTGTTGGTTTTTTAGTACTCTGCCATCTGCAGGGCATAGAGGCTAGCATTTCCTTGTTCCGCAGCTTCTATACCCTGCGCAAACAGTCGGGGTGGTGGTCTTTCACTCCTAGATCCAATAGGATTCTTAGGTTGTGCCTTCCTTCCTCCGTTAAGGGTGGAAGGACAAGTTTTTCTTCGCGGACGTCAGCGGGGTTCGTGGAAGCTGGGGGGTACCCAATATCGACGCCAACAGGGACTCCTCCATCCTTCCACGAGACCGGATGGCATTTGGGCAGCTCCTGACTGCCGATATTCCTAAGTGTAATAAGCTGATAGCCGAGGAGAATCTTCACCGTGCCGGCTTAATTCCCTCGAGGGGTGAGCATTAGTCCACTCGCCTCTCTTCTCTGTTCTTCTCCCTTCTCTCTTTTTTTTTTTTTTTTTTTAACTATCCCTTGCTTGCGTAGGGATGGCGCCGACTTTGCACAAGCTTAAGCAGGTGGCCGCCAAGAAGAGGAAGGCCGCGGGACTGTGTCCCCTACCGAAGGGAGGGCTGCCGCCAAGGTTCCCAGGAGGGCCGACGCTGGGAGGGTTGGTGGCAGAGAGACCGACGCTGGGGTGGCCGACACCGGAGGAACTATAGTCGTGAAGCCCCTACGTGCCAAGGTTTCGAAGAAGGGCGGCCCCAAAAGGGCCGACACTAAAGGGGTCGACGCCAGGAGGCCAAAGCAGTGGGGCCCGTGCGCATAGGCGAGGCGGCCCAACCCCAAGCCGAAGAACCCGTCATGGAAGACGCGGCGAAGGCCAGGGCCGGCAAGGAGGTGGAGCAAGGCCCGCCGGAGGAAGAATCTCCAGCTCCGGCTCCTCCAATTATTTTACTTGACTTATCTCCTGATGGGAAGACGCCGTCTCCCACGCCTAAAGAAACGGTAAAGCTCCGGCGGCAATGGCGGCAACTCCAGTCGCTACCTTGCCCCCTACGGGGGCGACAGCTGAAGCGCCCCAGCCCGCTAAGGGGCCGGAGGCGGCAGGCTCCGAGGCGGGATCAGCCTCGCAGGTCCGACGCCCAGGGAAGGGAGGAGTATCGATCCTTCCTTCCAGTCAATGCTGGCAAACCATAGCCGCTGGGCTACACGGGTCATAGAGGAAGCTTCAGTGGCGGAGGTGCAAGAATACCTCCGAGGTCAAGGGTGTGTACCTTTTTTCGTGAAGCCTCGGTGGCGCACCTCTGGGTGAGTTTTTGTGCCATTATTGTCCTTTTTCTTTTCCCCTTTTTCTTTCCTTATATCTGGATGTTTTTTTTTTTTTTAGGCCTTGAACTCCCTTGTCGCCCTTAAAGATCTCTGGACTCTGAGCGACACCGCCATTGAACAAGCGCGGGAGGAGATGGTCTCCCTTCAAGTCAAAGCAGAAAAGGCGGCGATGGCTCTAGAGGACACCCGGGCCACCCTGACGGGTGAGGTAGAGGCTATTCGGCTTAGAGCCGAAAAAGCTGAATACGCGCTGGAAGTTGCCCAGCGCCGTGCTGCCAATGAGCTGGACAATGCTCAGGTGGCGGAAGAAAAGCAAAAAGCGGCCGAGGAGAAGCTGAGCGGCCGAGGAGAAGCGCGCCGAGGAGAAACTGATGGCAGCAGAGCAGGAGGTATGTGTTCTAAAGACTCAAATGAGTTCTGCCTCCGCCGAGACCAATGCGGCTAAGGAAGCCACCCGCCAACACATAATTAAAATCGCGGATCTGGAGGCGGTAGTGGCGGAGGCCCAGAGAAGAGCCATCGAGGCGGAAAAGAAGGGGGCCAATGCCATAGAGGATTATAAGAAATCCGCAGCCTTCGATGACGAGGTAGCCGAGTCAGCGGCGCTAGCTTATGACGCCGGCTTCCAAGATTGTAAAAAGAAATCCAGGAGCTTTACGACCTGGAAGATATCGAGGAGCTGCAGCCTGACGACGTCCCTGAGGATGATGCCCCGCCTTCGGATGCCCATTAACAGCTTTTTGTTTTTCTCCTTGTTGGCAATTTTGTAAACTTCATCATCAATGAATATTTTTAATTTCTTTCGATCCTTCGATTATGATCTACTTCATTTGTTCGAATTGCTGTGAACTGCCAGTCGATAGGATTATGTATAGTAGGTTACGCTAGATAGGACCGTGATGCTGTCCTAAGCATTGACAAGCCGATATTCCGCAGTTGCTATTGTAGATTGATTATTAGACGCCAAAACTGCCGAGAAACGCGGAGTTGGGTAACTTTGGTCTTTTATGCCGACGCTGGGCGCCGGTCTTAGGTGCCAACGCGGAGTTGGTCTTTTATGAGGTCTTTTGGTCTTTTGCCGGAGCGGAGACGCTGGGCGCCGGTCTTAGGTGCCCGGAGTTGGTCTTTTGATGCCGACGCTGGGGTCTTAGGTGCCAACGCGGAGTTGGTCTTTTGCGGATGCCGACGCTGGGCGCCGGTCTTAGGTGCCAACGCGGAGTTGGTCTTTGACTGCCGGAGCGGATCCGGTCTTTTGCTGCCGACGCTGGGCGCCGGTCTTAGGTGCCAACGCGGAGTTGGTCTTTGACTGCCGGAGCGGATGCCGACGCTGGGCGCCGGTCTTTGCCAACGCGGAGTTGGTCTTTGACTGCCCGGAGCTGCCGACGCTGGCGCCGGTCTTAGGTGCCAACGCGGAGTTGGTCTTTTGCCCGGAGAGCGGTCTTAGGTGCCAACGCGGAGTTGGTCTTTGCTGCCGACGCTGGGCGCCGGTCTTAGGTGCCAACGCGGAGTTGGTCTTTTGGAACTGCCAACGCGGAGTTGGTCTTTGAGCGGATCCGGTCTTTTGCTGCCGACGCTGGGCGCCGGTCTTAGGTGCCAACGCGGAGTTGGTCTTTGACTGCCGGAGCGGACGACGCTGGGCGCGGTCTTAGGTGCCAACGCGGAGTTGGTCTTTGACTGCCGGAGCGGATCCGGTCTTTTGCTGCCGACGCTGGGCGCCGGTCTTAGGTGCCAACGCGGAGTTGGTCTTTGACTGCCGGAGCGGATCCGGTCTTTTGCTGCCGACGCTGGGCGCCGGTCTTTGCCAACGCGGAGTTGGTCTTTTTTCCGGTCCTGCCGACGCTGGGCGCCGGTCTTAGGTGCCAACGCGGAGTTGGGACATGCCGACGCTGGGCGCCGGTCTTAGGTGCCAACGCGGAGTTGGTCTTGCCGGATGCCGACGCTGGGCGCCGGTCTTTGGCGGAGTTGGTCCGGAGCGGATCCGGTCTTTTGCTGCCGACGCTGGGCCGGTCTTAGGTGCCAACGCGGAGTTGGTCTTTTGCCGGAGCGGATGCCGACGCTGGGCGCCGGTCTTAGGTGCGGAGTTGGTCTTTGACTGCCCGGATGCCGACGCTGGGCGCCGGTCTTAGGTGCCAACGCGGAGTTGGTCTTTGACTGCCGGAGCGGAAGTCTTAGGTGCCAACGCGGAACCGGAGACGCTCGGTCTTTGCCAACGCGGAGTTGGTCTTTTGCCGGAGCCGGTCTTTTGCTGCCGACGCTGGGCGCCGGTCTTAGTGCCAACGCGGAGTTGGTCTTTGACTGCCGGAGCGGATCCGGTCTTTTGCTGCCGACGCTGGGCGCCGGTCTTAGGTGCCAACGCGGAGTTGGTCTTTTGCCGGACGACGCTGGGCGCCGGTCTTAGGTGCCAACGCGGAGTTGGTCTTTGACTGCCGGAGCGGATCCGGTCGCCGACGCTGGGCGCCGGTCTTAGGTGCCAACGCGGAGTTGGTCTTGGTGGACGCTGCCGGTCTTAGGTGCCAACGCGGAGTTGGTCTTTGACTGCCGGAGCGGGTCTTTTTGCCGACGCTGTCTTTGCCGCGGAGTTGGGACTGCCGATCCGGTCGCTGCCGACGCTGGGCCGGTCTTAGGTGCCAACGCGGAGTTGGTCTTTGTTCCGGTCCTGCCGACGCTGTCTGCCAACGCGGAGTTGGTCTTTGACTGAGCGGATCCGGTCTTTTGCTAAACATACTCATTCGAAAATAAGAACATGTCTATTATTCATGCATCAAACAGATTCAAATTAATAACGATAGAATTCTATTGATAGTACCGTCGTAAATTGTCGGCATTCCAAGTTCGAGGGAGCAGCTTCCCGTCTAGCTCTTCGACTTTATACGCCCCATGGTGGAGTACCTCTTTGACACGGTATGGTCCTTCCCATTTTGGTGCCAGCTTGCCCCCTTCCGTTGGCTTTGATACTTCAGCTCTTCGTAGGACCAGGTCTCCTGGCCGGAATGTCTTGGGCCGCACCCGAGAGTTGTAGTGTTTGGCCACTCGCTGACGGAACGCTGCCATACGAAGTTGCGCTTGATCTCGCAATTCTTCCACCAAATCCAGATCAGCCCTTAGCTGGTTGGAGTTGCTTTCTTCGTGGTATAATTCCGTCCGGGGACTAGGAGCTCCTATTTCTACGGGGATGACCGCCTCGGTCCCAAAGACCAAGCTGAAAGGGGTTTCCCCTGTGGGTGCTCGCGGTGTCGTGTGGTAGGCCCACAACACACTGGAAAGTTCTTCCACCCAGCGCCCTTTACAGCTATCTAGCCGAGCCCGGAGCCCTTGGAGGATGATGCGATTGGTCACCTCAGCTGCGCCGTTGGTTTGGGGATGCCCTACGGAGGTGAATCGGTGACGGATGCCTAGGCCCTCGCAGAATTCTCGGAAGGCCGTGTTATCAAACTGTCGGCCGTTGTCTGTAACCAGGGTGTGTGGTAACCCAAACCGACACACCACAGATTTCCAGAAGAAAGCCCTTACTTTGGCTTCCGTGATCTTAGCAAGAGCTTCCGCCTCGATCCACTTAGTGAAATGATCGACGGCCACAACTAGGAACTTACGTTGTCCGGAGGCAGGAGGGAAAGGTCCCAGGATGTCCATGCCCCATTGTGCGAAGGGCCACGGTGCAGCCAGGGGGGTCAGCTGGGACGCCGGTTGATGTTGGACGTTGGCATGACGCTGGCAGCTGTCACATCTTTTAACGAGTTCAGAGGCGTCCTCTTTCATTGTCAACCAATAATACCCCTGACGTAGAGCTTTATATGCAAGGGCCCTGCCCCCCAGATGGCTTCCGCATATCCCCTCGTGTATCTCTCGCAAAATATAATTGGCGTCGGTGGGACCGACACACCTGAGGATAGGGTATGAGAATGACCTTCGGTAGAGCTTTCCCTCCATAAGGAAGAACTTCGGGGCTCGTCTTTTAAGTTTCCTAGCTTCGGCAGGGTCTTCTGGGAGGATGCCTCAGTAAAGTATTGAACATAGGCGTCCATCCAGGAGGGCTCCTGCTCCACTGGCAAAGTTTCTCTTGGTACCTCAATACTTGGGCTTCTAAGTGCTCCACATAAGCCTTTCCCAACATCCCATCAAGGCGGCGAGATGGGATAGGGCGTCGGCTCTAGCATTCTCTTGTCGAGGAATGTAGCTGACGCTGAAGTGAGTGAATGGGGAAACCATTGAGTGCACCGCGTCTAAGTAGCGGGCCATGATGGGATCCTTTGCCTCGTACTCCTTTGTAATCTGGCCAGCAACCAGTTGGGAGTCGGTGAAGCCCTAAGGCGTTTCACCCCAAGCTCCCGAGCCAACCTTACACCGGATAACAAAGCTTCATATTCCGCCTGATTGTTAGTGGCTGGAAAGAGGAAGCGAAGTGCACATTCAGTCACAACCCCATCCGAGTTGGCCAAGATGAGGCCTGCTCCGCTCCCTTGAGAGTTAGATGCCCCATCCACGTGGAGAACCCACTCATCTTCACTGGTTCCAAGGGGCTGAATGTCCGTAGGAGGTTCTTCAGGTGGCTCCATTCCCCAAGTACATTCAACCAAAAAATCTGCCAGACTTGGGACTTCATGGCCGACCGGGGGCGGAAAGATATATCGAACTCCCCCAGCTTGAGGGCCCACCTTGCCAGCCGGCCGGAAGTATCTGGACGAGCCAGAACCGCCTTCAGAGGCTGGTCTGTGATCACCGCGATCGGGTGGGCTTGGAAGTATGGCCGCAGTCGCTGGGCAGACACGATCAATGAGAAGACAATTTTTCCATGTTTGAGTATCGGGTCTCTGCATCATGAAGTACCTTACTCGTATAATATACTGGCCTTTGTGTGCCATTAGTGTCCATACGGACTAGCACGGAGCTAACAGCCTCAGGAGAGGCCGCAAGGTATAGAAGGAGCTCTTCTCCGCCGTCGGCTTGGCTAGCAGTGGCGGGGTAGATAAGAATGTCTTTAACCCTTCGAACGCCTCCTGGCATTCTTTGGTCCATTCGAACTCGTTGATTCGGCGAAGCGCCTTGAAGAAAGGCAGACACCTTTCAGCAGACTTGGATAGGAAGCGGCTTAGGGCGGCTACTCTTCCTGTCAAGCGTTGTACTTCCTTCTTATTGGCAGGAGGCCTCATGTCCAAGATGGCTTGGACTTTGTCTGGGTTTGCTTCGATCCCCCTCCGGGTCACCATGAAACCCAAAAACTTCCCAGCGGTCACCCCGAATGCACATTTGCGAGGGTTCAGCTTCATCTGTACCGACGAAGGCTGTCAAAAGTTTCTGCTAGGTCCGCGATGTGGTCACCGGCATGAACGCTTTTCGTCAGCATGTCATCCACGTACACTTCCATGTTACGTCCTATCTGACCTTCAAAGACCTTGTTCATCAACCTCTGGTAAGTAGCTCCCGCATTCTTTAACCCGAAAGGCATTACCTTGTAGCAATACAACCCCTTTTCGGTTATGAAGGAGGTAGCTTCTTCATCCGCCGGGTTCATCCGGATCTGGTTGTATCCAGAGAAAGCATCCATGAAGCTAAGAACCTCATGGCCGGATGTAGCGTCCACCAGTTGATCGATTCGAGGCAGGGGGAAGCTGTCTTTGGGGCATGCCTTGTTGAGGTCGGTGAAGTCTACGCACATTCTCCAACTTCCATTGGCCTTGCGGACCAGAACCACATTAGCCAACCATTCGGGTAGTGGACCTCCCGAATATGGCCTGCAGCCATTAACTTGCGATCTCCTCGTCGATAGCTTTCTGCCTGTCCGGAGCGAAGTTTCTCTTTTTCTGTCGGACCGGCCGACACCCTGGCTTGAGGTTAAGTTGGTGGGTGATTACTTCTTCAGGGACGCCCGGCATGTCTGAGGATGACCATGCAAAAACGTCCGTGTTGGCCCGCAGGAAGTGAGAAGTTGATGACGTACTTCCTCTGGGAGCGATGCCCCCAGCTGAACAGTCCTTGCTGGGTCATCACCCAAGGGGAGGGTTAGAAGGTGCTCTGCCGGCTCTCCCCTTCTTCCCAACTCCCTAGGATCGAGTGACTCAGAGGCTGTCGCTGACTCTGCGTTCAGCGGGCTGGGCGACAGATGGTAGCAAGGCGGAAGTGGGCTTTGCTCCCCCTTCATTTCTCCGATCCCTTCATTGGTGGGAAACCTTACCAATAATCTCTTAGTGGAGATCACGGCATCCAGCAGATTCAGCCCCGGTCTTCCCAAGATGGCGTTATAAGCCAGCGGGACCCGACCACCAAGAAGTTTATGACCACGGTGCTCTGACATGGAGGAGTTCCAGCCGTGACCGGGAGAGCAATTTCGCCTTCGACGCTCACTGAGTCTCCCGTGAAGCCCATTAGCGGTGTGGCAACGGGTCGGAGTAAGACCTTGATAAGTTCATCCGAACAAAAGCCTCGTAACTCAAGATCCACAGAGCTCCCACTATCAATTAGAATTCTTTTTACAGGGTGTTTAGCTATAGTCATGGACACCACGACGCTGTCGTCATGTTTATTAACTACCCCATCTAGATCCTTTCCGAAGAAAGGTATTACAGAGTCTATTCCCTCTCGCGGCCTCTTCGAACCACCATCCGCTCCCCAAGAGATCATAGCTATGGTCTTTTCAGTTGGGGTATTGTCCACGCCAGCCGGGCGACCTGGGGGCACCGGGAGCCCGTCGCGGGGAGATTGCCCTTCGAACAAACTTGCCCAGGTGGCCTTGCTGAACCAGCTCCTCGATGGCCTTTTTTAGATGGCGGCAGTCTTCGGTGTCGTGGCCGTAGTCTCGGTGGTACCGGCAGTAAAACTCCTTGTTGCGGGGCCCCCGGACTTCAAGGGAGCCGGACGCTTGAAATATGGTTCTTCCTCAATCTCCAGCAGGATGTGAGAGATGGGAGCCATGAGAGGAGTGAATTGCTCTTTAGGAACCAGCGCCTGTGGCCGGCGATCTGAGCGTCGTGGAGGCTCGGGCTTTCGTGGTTGTGCACCAGCACGGTCAGAAGGCGGTGGTTTATTACCGGGGTTCTTGTCACTTCTCTCCTGGAAGAATCTGCTTCGTCAGCGCGGATGTACTTCTGTGCTCGGCTCAGAAGCTCGGCGTAGGAGCGCGGAGGCTTCTTATCCAGGGAGTAAGCGAATCTGGACGGGCGAAGTCCTCTCTTCAGGGCCAAGGTGGCGACGGAGTCCTCCAGGTTGTATACTTCCAGCGCTGCTTCCTTAAATCGAGCGACGAAATCCTTTAAGGTCTCGCCACTCCTCTGCTGGACAGCAAAAAGGCTATCGGCAACTCGTGGGATCTTTCGACAGGCATCAAAATGAGCCAGGAAGGATCGCTCAAGTTGCCGAAACGAGTTGATGCTGCGGGGGGCAGCCGGGAGTACCACGCGCGCGCCGCCTTACGGAGCGTGGCCGGGAAGGCGACGCATAATAAGGAATCCGTCTCCCTGGACCTGCATGAGGACTTTGTAGCTTTCCAGATGGTCCAGGGGGTCCGTCGTTCCATCATATGGATCCAATTGAGGGAGACGAAACCGGGGGGGGACAGGTTCCTCCATGATATGGCGAGAAAGCGGGGGCGATGCTCATACTCCGCTGCATAGGGATCGGCGATCCGACGGCTGAGTTCGTCCAACCGCCGATGGTACTCGTCAAGCCTTTGCTCAGCCCGTCGGGTGGTTCTCCGGGGAGTGTTACCTCGGGATGAGTCGGAAGAAGAAGATTGCCGGCGCAAAGAATGTGCCCGCTTGGCCTCCTTTTCTTCCGGTCGGTGGTGGGAACGGCCGGAGCGACGGGAGGGAGACCGTCGCCGCTTTGAGGTCCCTTGGGATGATTCGGAGAAGAAGATCGCGGCGCAACGAATGTGCCCGTCTGGACTCCTTTTCTTCCGGTCGGCGGTGGGAGTGACCGAGGCGACGGGAGGGAGACCGTCGTCGCTTCGAGGTCCCTTGGTGATGAGGTTCAGGGGGCGAACGATGAGAGACCTCAGGCGGGTTCCTCCCTGGTGAGACTGAACTGTTCCTCGCACCCCTTCGCCCATCGCAGGGGGTTGAGTTACAGCAGCCACATGACGCTCTTGCAGCCCCCGGACCATCGTCGTCAGATCCTGGACCTGATGAGCTAGGACATCAAGTCGGTCGGGTTGGCTTGTCGGTGCGAGGGGTGGAGCATGGGGGTTGACCTCCGAATGCTCAACTCGCGGGATGTGCCCGGCTGCTTGGCTGGAGGAGGCCTCTTGCGCTCGCGTGGTCACCATCGCTTCCTTTGCAAAACTGGAGGGGTTCCAGGAGAAATTTTGACCTGGCTTGCCCCCTACCTGGCGCGCCAATCTGTTGCGGCCGAATCACGTATGATGAACGTCGGGCAGGCTGGAATCACCGTGTGTAGAAAGGCCGCCGTCTTCCTTCAAGAGCCTGCAAAAAGTCCCGGACCGGTGGTTCCGGCGGGACCCTCCGACGCCCAAGTTAGTGAGTCGTCCAACAGGGATATGATCTTTGTAGAACTGTTGTAGAGCAAGTTTTTTTTCAAAGAGAGAAAAAGAGAGTCCCTTGCATGGAGCTCGGGTCCTCCTTTTATACCTGTTGGGGATCCGTATACCTTGGTCTGTTGGAACCGTCGGATCTGTTCCGTTGTGATGTTTCATCGAACGGTAAGTTGTTGGACTGTTGCTGGATAAGGGCCGCTTATAGCGGTAACTGCTGATCAGGCTGACACGCCCGAGCTATCCGGCAGTAGCCCTTAGATCGCGGGGTCAGTTGCCTAAGACTAATCCTTGTATGAAGGTCGACCCTGGGGGTCGACGCTGGGTGGCAATGCCGGATGCCGGAACCAAAGCTTCAGTACTGGGACTTATTAAGGCCGACACCTGTGGCCAATGTTGGAGGCCGATGCTAATGGCTGACGCTGGAGGTCTGGTGCCAACGCGCAGTCGGTCTTTGATGCTGACGTTGGGGGCCGACGCTGGAGGCCGACGCCGGGGGCTGGCGCTGGTGGTCGACACTGGCTGTCTGGCTCTGGAGGCCGACGCTGACTGTCTGGCTCAAGAGGCCGACGCTGGCTGTCTGGCTCCAGAGGCCGACGCTGGCTGTCTGGCCCAATAGGTCGACGCTGGAGGCCGGTTCCGAAGACCGATGCTGGAGGCTTTGGATTTTGTTGTCACATCATTGCTTTCGGAAATCGTGCAGAAGATAATACTACTCCAGGGAAAACGGCCAGCCGTATCAAGTCTACATATTGAATTTTAATCAACTATTAAATATAATAATAATGATGATGATGATGATGATGATATCAAAATAATAATTAAATATAACAGTAGTTCCATATATTGCTGAATGTGAAATTAAAAGTGACTCAACTATTTGAAAAATAAATACTTTCTAGATCAAATGTCAAAATAACAATAATATCTGGCATAGCTGGTGTTTCACCTCGAGATTCTCCTTCTGGGGATCATTCGGCAACCATACTTGATCGAGAGACCGAGGAGGAAAGGAGCGATATTCTTCTCTTAACGATCGAGCGATATTTTTCTCTTCCTTCTTTTTCTTTTCCCCCTGGAACGAAGGGGGAAGTTCCGTTGCTGGAACCACCGTTCCCGGCCACGTAATTCAAATTTCGGTTTGCTTTCTTTTCTTAATTAAAAAAAAAGAAAAGTCTATGCTTCGACTTTGGACTTGCCAAAGTTTTGAGAGCCGATTCAGTGTAGAACGAGCTAAACGCGGTGAGCTTCGCCTGTGAGATAATCATGATCCAACGTGTGATACAAAATTAGACGGTCAACTTTTTTTATTGTTTCCACCCTTTCCGGCTCTTGAACTCCGTTCACAACTGGACGGGAAAGGGAAAAAACGACAGCAGCAAGCCATCGGCAACAGATGCTCCATATGAACGGTACTTCCAAAACCCAAAAGAAACCAAGGCAAAACTACGCTTTTGTTTCTTGAACTTTTACACAAAGTTTATTTTGATCTTTAAACTTTATGTTATTATACTTTAATTCCTCATATTTTAAAAATATTATTTCTAACATTTTATTTTATAAATTTGATGGAATAACTGATGTGTCATCTTTGATCTTATTAATCAATTCGTGTATTTACATTAAAATGACACATCAATTATTCATCAATTTTAATTGATCTATGCAACAAAATTATTAAGAATATAATGTTATTAAAATATAAGAAACTAAACTGTAACCATTGAAAGTTTAAGAACCACGATAAATTTTGAGTGAAAGTTTGTAGAACAAAAGTATATTTTTGCCAAAAATCCAAAACCAAACAACAAGTAACAAACAACTTTGTTTGAACTGATGGATGATGCTGGTGTTTGGGTGTTAATGAAGGATAATAGTTTAAATTCTAAGTGCAGGTTAGCATATCATCAACCTCCATTGTCGACACCCATAGTTCCTTGGAGTTGGAATTCTACACGAGCTTGGCTGAACTGGAGGAAGACAGCCTGAGAATGAATTGGATTAAGCTGGGTAACTTAACTGAGATTTTAACTCTAAGGTTCTTCCATCCACACATAGATTCATGTTTGTATTTGGACTGAGCATATGTGCAATCAAAATTCTAAACATTAAAATTATGACTTCCAGTATCCAAATTGACCAGAAATGAATAGTATTTTGAAGTCCTTGACCATGCATCGTTTGATAAAAAAGCAACCTCTAATCTACATGTATATGAATTAGCTAAAACTTAATTAATACATATTTGCAAATATTTCATTCTGCAAATTATATAGTTTATATACTTTTACTTAATTACTGTTCATTTTGCACTTGTTGATGTATGTATAAGATATATTCAAAAAAATTCTCAATTGATCCTCTAATTATAATATAATTTATAATTGATCTCAATCATTTAAATTGAATATTAAAAACTAGAGAAAAAAATCACGTGACTGTCACATGGCTACTAAAGATATTATTTGGTGCCAAGGCCAACTAGATTTTTTAAATAACAATCTTGTCCTCTGCAGTAGTTGAAGGATTTTTTTTATTTTTTCTTTTTAAATTTTTTACTTTCTTTTCTTCATTGAAGTCGTCCTGACACTCCATCAAACCTTTCCCAATAACTACTCCCAACCTTTGGTGATGCAAAGTTGGCTGCTATATATAATTGACTCTCATGACCCATCTAAAATTCCAGCCAATCATGGAAGGTTATTTGACGGAGGAGGAGAAAAAAAAGTCAAGAATGAAGACTTTTGTAACTCCCATAAAAATAGAACCGTACGTCTCACGAATGGCTGGAAAAAGAGCCAAAGAAATAAAAGTTCGGAAAGCATCAAAAACAATGACTCTGAATTGACATCATCTTAAAAATTCCAAATTCCAGCCAATAATGGAAGGTTAAAGGAGGAGAAAAAGTCAAGAATGACGACTTTTGTAACTCCAATAAGAATCTCGCGAACGGCTGGAAAAGGAGCCGTATAGAAATAAGAGTTCGGAAAGCATCAAAAACAATGACTTTGAATTGACATCATGTTAAAAATTTCAGCAATAATATAAGGTTAGAAAAGGAGAAAAGGTAAAGTTATTGATTTCATTTCGAATTATATTTCATTTTAGTCCATGAGATGAAATATTTTGATATCAGAACGTTTCGACGTTTTGTATATATATATATATATATATATATATATATATATATATATATATTTATTCATAATTCATATTCTTCATAAATAATAATAATAATAATATAAAAATAAAAATTAAAGATAAAAATTATGTCCACAATTCATAGTTTTCATCATCAACAACAACAACATACTTTGGAAGCTGAATAAGTTCTATAAATAAACTTTGCTATAAGGAAATTAATCTTGTGGCATCAATTCATTCTACATTATTAAGAAGTCTAGTAAAAAACTAATGATAGTTTAAGTCAATCTAGTTGATGACTTAAGATTCATACAAGTAGCTAATTTTATTGGCAGGATGCCTAGCCCCCCAAGCCAAAATGCACACTACACAAAATCTGAAGAACTTATCTACACAAAACCCCTAGACGAACAGAGACAAACAAGCATACAACTGATAATAGTTTTGAGAAAGCACAACATTCGCAAGAAAAAATCTATAAAATAAAACATTGCAGGTAATCATCAATTTAACTAATTTAATATTATGTTAAATTGATGAAAAAGAAGAAAAAACTAAAAAGAATAAAAAATTACTACAAATTACTACCAACCTAATAAAAATATCAATTCAGAAAAATTTAGAATAAAGAATAAAAAATCTGATGAAAAAAGAGAGAAAAGAACCTAATCTTCAATCTTCAATCTTGTTAGATGCTTTTCTTGAATGCTATCAAATATTTGATGCTATAATTTAGAAGGAAAAAAAGTGAGAGAGATGATAAGAAAAGAGATTGAGAGGTATAGCTAAAAGAAGAGATAATGAGATACAGGTAGGGTTTCATTTTTTTTAGCATTTTATATATGTTTTTTAAAATGGCTTGAAAGGTTTAAGAATTTATAAATTGGTCTTTGAAACATATTTTGTCAAAATGATCGAAATAGCTGAAACATATCGAAACATGTCGAAATGGCCGAAAAATTTTTCAAAACGAAAACGAAATACAGGATTCATCATTTCGGATAAGCCACAGGAACAAAACATTTTGGCCTCGAAATGGTACGAAATTAATAACCTTGAGAACAAGTAAAGAAAGACGACTTTTGCAACTCCAATAAGAATAGAACCGCCTCGCGAACGGCTGGAAAAGGAGCCGTATAGAAATAAGAGTCCGGAAAGCATCAAAAGCAATGACTCTGAATTGGCATCATTTATTATAAAGGTGATTTTCAATTATAAAGGTGATTTTCAACCGCTGGGGCTTTCTTTGAGTACAATCATAGGGCTTGATGACCGCACTCAAAAATCTCTCCACGGAGCTGGGTCATCCTTAGGCATGGGCACTGGGCCGTGCCATGCCAGGCACGGCCCAGGCCCATCATGCCAGAAAAATTACCGTGCCGTGCCTGGCACGGCCCATTAACAAATGGGCCGTGCCAAGCACGGCTCACTAAAAAAAATTCAAATTCGGCACGGCCCGTGACCCATCAAGAAATGGGCCACGGGCCGTGCCTGGCACGGCCCAGCAGGGCCGTTTTGGCACGGCCCAGCAACGGCCCTGCTGGGCCGTTTTGGCACGGCCCTGCTAGGCCGTTTTGGCACGGCCCTGCTGGGCCGTGCCAGAACGGCCTTGCTGGGCCATTTTATAGGCCGTGCCAAGGGCCGTGCCATGGCACGGCTGGTGCCAGGAGCACACTGTGCACCTAGGCACCAGTCAGCTGATCGAAGCCATGATCCTGATCGGCGATGATGGATCCGACGATTGCGATCGATCTGATCGGCGATGATCCGACGATTGCGATCGATCCAAGCCATGATCCCGATCGACGATGATCGATTAGATCGTTGCGATCAATTCGATCGGAGACGATCCGATGGTTGCGATCGATCCAAGCCATGATCCCGATCGGGGATGATCGATCCGATGGTTGCAATCCATCCAATCGGAGACGTTTTGATGGTTGCGATCGATCCAAGCCATGATCCCGATCGGCGATGATCAATCCAACAGTTGCGATCCATCCGATCGGAGATGATCTGATGGTTGCGATCGATACAAGCCATGATCCCAATCGACAATGATCGATCGGACTGTTGCGATCAATCCGATCGAGACGATCCGTTGTCTGCGATCGATCCAAGCCATGATCATGATCGGCGATTATTAATCTGATGGTTGCGATCCATCTGATTGAAGATGATCCGACGTCTGCGATCGATCCAAGCCATGATCTCAATCGGCGATGATCAATCCGACGGTTGCGATCCATCCGATCGAAGATAATTCGACGTCTGGATCGATCCAAGCCATGATCCCGGTCGGCGATGATCAATCCGACGGTTGCGATCAATCCGATCGGAGACGATCCGATGGTTGCAATCGATCCAAGCCATGATCTCGATCGGTGATGATCAATCCAACAGTTGCGATCCATCCGATCGGAGACGATCCGATGGTTGCGACCGATCCAAGCCATGATCCCGATCGACAATGATCGATCGGACTATTGTGATCCATCTGATCGGAGATGATCCGATGTCTGCGATCGACCAAGCCATGATCCCAATCAGGGATGATCGATCCGACGGTTGTGATCGATCCGATCGGAGACGATCCGACGGTTGCGATCGATCCATGCCATAATCTAATCGGCGATGATCGATCCGACGGTTGCGATCCATTCGATCGGCGACGATCCGACGATTGCGATCGATCCAAGCCATGATCCCGATCGGCGATGATCGATCTGATCAGAGACGATCCGACGGTTGTGATCGATCCATGCCATGATCCTTATCTTCTATTATCGATCGAACGGTTGCGATCTATCCAATCGGAGATGATCCGACGATTGCGATCGATCCAAGCTATGATCCCGATCAGCGATGATCGATCGGACATTGTGATCAATCCGATCGGAGACGATCCGACGTCTTCGATCGATCCAAGCCATGATCCCGATCGGCGATGATCGATCGACGGTTGCGATCAATCCAAGCCATGATCCCGATTGGTGATGATCGATCGAACCGTTGCGATCGATCCGATCAGAGACGATCCGACGGTTGCGATCGATTCAAGCCATGATCCCGATCGGGGATGATCAATCCAACAGTTGCGATCTATCCCATCGAAGATGATCCGACAGTTGCGATCGATCCAAGCCATGATCCCGATCGGCGATGATCGATCCGACGGTTGCGATCCATCCGATCGGCGATGATCCGATGGTTGCGATCTTTCTATTTTTTTCTTCTTACTTATTGTATTATGTTCTAGAGGTCAGGCCTAGCCCCCTCCCTTCTTTACCATTTTAATTTTAAATTAATAAACTGGTAGGGGTCTGTGCCAAACCCCCCACCATTATGGTGGCTTTATATTAATAAAATTTCTTTATTCCTAATAATTTTTTAATTTATCAAAAAAAATATTTTTTATAAATTTTTTTATTTGAGCTGTTCATGGGTCAGGCCCCAGGTGGGCCGTGCCTGGCACGGCCCAGGCCCACCTGGACCGTGCCTGGCACCGCCCACATGGGCCGGCACGGCTCAGGCCCACCTGGGCCGTGCCAAGCATGGCCCAAGTGGGCTGTGCCGGCCCAGGTGGGCCGTGCCGGCACGGCACGACGGGCCGGCCCAGGTCCGTCATGGGCCGTGCCGTGCTGGGCCAACAGAAAAAATTTTCTGAGCCCGGCACGGCCTGGTAAACTGGACTGTGCCGGCACGGCCCGGTACTATAGCAATGCCGGGCCGTGCCTGGCACGGCCCATCAGGGCCTGGGTCATGCCGTGCCATGGGCGGCACGGCCCAGTGCCCACCTCTAGTCATCCTGCAAGCTTTCTCCTTTGATTTCTGGTGCGTAGGCATTCTCTTTAGTTATTTTAGCCATTAACTGGAGATGGATAGTTGTGATCAAATAATACTGATTTCAAATTGTGTTCCATGGGTCATGTAAGCTGCTATATAAATCGATAGATGAACAAAGTAGAGGCATCAGTTCTTCAAATTAATATCTTGTGAGGTTCTTGAACTCAGCTTCTCTTCATCATTGTATTTTGTATATTATTAATATCTTCTGTTTTGTTTCCCAGCAATAAAATTGGGTGGTGGATGCACTAGTGTTATGCAATCAACTGGAATCCATGGCGGTTGCTTTACTTTTGCTGTTCCTCCTGTCCTCAGCCCCGCTCATGTCCTCCTCGCAGTTGGGAAATGAGACAGACCTGCAAGCCTTGCTTGCCATAAAGCATCAGATAACACGCGAGTCCCCTGGAGCTCTGAGCTCTTGGAATGACACCATCCATGTCTGTGACTGGGAGGGGGTCTCATGCATCCGCAAGCACGACACGCAGAGGGTCTCAGCCTTGGAACTCGCATCTCATGGCCTGGCAGGTTCCCTCTCTCCTTTCATTGGCAACCTCAGCTTTCTCAGAAGAATCGACTTATCACACAACGGTCTCTATGGAAAGATCCCACCAGAGATCGGCCGCCTGCGCCGACTGCAGCATCTCGATTTGAACTTCAACTCATTTGAAGAGCTCATCCCTTTTAATCTGTCCTATTGTTCCAACCTTCATATGCTCAATCTAAGCCACAACCATCTCGTGGGGGAATACCTGATAAGATCGGCAACCTATCCAAGCTTAAATATCTGTCAATTGACCATAACAACATCACAGGTGTCATCCCAACATGGCTTGGCAATCTTTCTTCTCTGATCGAGCTTTCTGTAGGGTGGAACAAACTGGAGGGAGGAATTCCAGAAGCTGGCCAACTTGGACATCTAGAAATATTAGTTGTGGAAGAAAATATGCTCTCAGGTACCATCCCTGCGTCCCTCTACAATCTCTCATCCTTGCAAGTTTTGCGTGCTACAGAAAACCAGCTGCAGGGAAGCCTGCCACCCGAAATTGGCATCAGACTTCCAGATCTCCAGCACCTGGCACTTAGTGGAAACCAAATCGGAGGACCAATTCCAGCATCACTTTCCAATGCCTCTGGACTTCAGATTATCGATCTCTCAGTCAACAATTTTATCGGTTTCATGCCCACGGATCTTGGAAGACTGAAATATCTCTCTGATATACAAATAAATTCAAATAGCATTGAAGCAGACAATGTCCATGGCTGGGTATTTCTTACTTCTCTCAAGAATTGCAATTATTTAAAACGCTTATATCTAAATGATAACAAGCTAAGGGGTGCGTTGCCTATTTCAATAGCAAACCTCTCCACACAACTTGAATATCTAAATATGGCTGTCAACCAAATATCGGGGAGTATTCCTTCTGAGATAGAAAACCTGGTCAGTCTGGTTGAATTTTCAATGTTTGAAAATCTTCTAACAGGCACCATTCCAAAAAGTGTTGGAAAGCTCAGCAATTTACATGGTTTTTGGATAGCCAACAATAGATTTACAGGTTTTGTTCCGTCCTCCCTTGGCAACCTGACTCAGTTGATCGGTCTCGAGTTGTTTGACAATCGCTTACAAGGATCCATACCTACAAGCCTTGGAAACCTCCAGCAACTAGAAGTAATGGACCTTTCTCTAAATAATCTCAGTGGTACCATACCTAAAGAAATTGTTGGTCTTCCTTTTTTGTCAGATTCCATCAACTTGTCTAACAATTCATTAGTTGGGCCACTCCCAGAAGAAGTCGGCAGTCTGAAAAATATCAAAATATTTATCGTCTCTGGGAACAAGTTAACAGGTAAAATTCCAGACACAATTGGTGGATGTGAAGTCCTTGAAATCCTATTTATGAACAATAACTTTTTCAACGGAAGCGTTCCGTCATCTCTCAGTAACATAAAGGGTCTTCGAGGATTATTTCTATCTTACAATCACTTGACAGGAACAATTCCTTCATCTTTGAGCACAATCAAGGGCCTTCAAGCACTGGATCTATCACACAATTACCTTTCAGGGTCAATCCCATCTTCTCTTGAAGATTTGAACTTCTCGGGCTACTGGAGTTTTACACCCTCCGATGACTACGGTCTTCCATACTTCAAGAATTATTCAAGTGGTTTAAATCTATCTTTCAACCATCTTGAGGGGGTAGTGCCAATAAATGGAATATTTAAAAATGCCACAGCAATCTCACTCGTTGGCAATGATGGACTCTGTGGGGGTGTCCCAGAACTCAAGTTACCCAAGTGCCCTGTGAAAAACAAACAGCGGTCTCATCCGCTAAAATTTGTGATTCCAATGGTTGTTATAGTCATCTTCATTTTCATACTCTCCAGCTTTGTTTTTCTTTATTGGAAACGCAAACCAAAACAACAAACTTCATCTGCTGATTTGTTGAAGAATCAAAATCTCAGAGTCTCATATGCAGAGCTGGTTAAAGCAACTAATGGATTCTCTTCTACCAACCTAATTGGCTCCGGAAGATATGGGTCCGTGTACAAAGGGATTATGGATCATGACAATTCAATTGTGGCTATTAAGGTTTTCAACCTTTTGCATCAAGGAGCTTCCAAGAGCTTCTTTGCTGAATGTGAAGCTTTGAGAAATATCCGTCATCGTAATCTCATCAAGATACTAACATCCTGTTCCAGCATAGATTTCCGAGGCAACGATTTCAAAGCTCTGATTTTTGAGTTCATGCCTAATGGGAGTTTGGATACATGGTTACATCCTAAGCCAGATAGGGATCATCTCGTGAATACTCTAAGCTTGAGCCAAAGGTTGGGCATAGCTATCGACATTGCCGATGCATTAGATTATTTACATCACAATTGCCAACCATCAATTGTTCATTGTGATCTAAAGCCGGCCAATGTTCTACTTGACAATGACATGTGTGCTTATATGGGGACTTCGGGTTGGCAAGGTTTCTATGGGAAGATAAGAGCAATCATATTCAATCTTCAAGCACTTCAATTGCAATAAAGGGTTCTATTGGATATGTCCCACCAGGTAACTACTTCTATTAACCCCCTTTACTATCTTTTTTTTAAGTAACTTTAAAGAATTAAAATCATATTTCTTTTCCATCATGAACCTTCTATCTATATAATATATGTTCATGCTAAGATATCCATGGATTGCAGAGTATGGGGCAGGTCTTCATGTGTCCACCTTTGGGGATGTGTATAGCTATGGGATCCTTCTACTGGAGTTATTTATAGGAAAAAGTCCAATTGATGAAATGTTTCAAAATGGCTTAACCCTTAACAAGTTTGTTGAGATGGCTTTTCCTGATAAAGTAATGGACATTGCTGATCCACAATTGATGTTACCAGAGCACATCAATATTGCTTATAGCCAGCAGAATGGAAGCGATGCAATGAGGAAAATCCAAGAATGCATGATTAATGTGGTGAGAGTTGGGCTATCATGTTCGAATCAATTATGGAGAGATAGAATGAGCATGAAGGATGTCGCAACTGAGATGCACAAAATTCGGGATGCTATTAGGTTTTTTAAGGGATATGTGGTTGCGGGTTAGTAACCATGCATCATTCCACCTCATATCAAGAGCCAGGACATGGACTGATCAAAAGTCATCGAGAATTTCTATCTTCCAAATGAGTGTAATTTTTAAACCAATGTTGTTCTTTCCTTCACCAGGTTTTCGATACATGATGTCTAGTAATTGTAAATGATACCATGAAGGTAAAGTTATATTTCTAGGTGTACTACATGTGAAATAAAAAAATGAATTTCTCAAATTATGTGAGCAATAGCATATGATACGTTGGGGCCTTTTGCCTTGTTTAGTTTTATTTTGCTATTGGGGAAAAAAAATTGCCATAGAATAAACCCAAGATTACCACCATTTGAGCCTACTAGTGTATTATGTAAGACTTAAATTTGGTACGTCTAGATAATAATATTTTCCTTTTAAGTTGTTATTATTGTGTATAGAATTTTATATATAATTTTTTTAATGGATTAGTTTTCTATCCATTTACTAAAAATGTTAGCTAGACTTAAATAAGTATACTTAATTGAAAACTTTATAATTAAGTTCATATATTTAATTGAAAAACTCTTTTAAATAATTATAATTATTGAGAACTTGATAAACAATGAAAAATTATAAATTGAAAAACATAAATAATAAGGTCCCTGTTAGGGATGGGTAGGGTCAACTTGGCTCACCAAGCCTACTAACCATCAAATACTTGATCAAGTCTTAGAGAGGAGGAGCAATTGCCATCATTTATTCACCACTTATACTATAACGTCTTAAGCCTTCCTGCTCTGATCCTAATTGGAGATTTTCTAGTCTTTAGTGGTTTGTGGGGCTTTCAATCTTGGTCGTGATTCTCAAATGAGGTAGGGAAGAAGCCTTTAAATACTATGCAACCACTTATCCAACAATTCAATCATAAATTTTGTTCTTCATATGATACAACTTGACTACTGATTCAACAATTTGCTCTTCAAATGGGGTGGTTGCATTTTTAGTTGTTACATCTGGAAGTATTGTGTGAAAAAATCAGGATTTGTAAATTGTAAGGGATATACAACAAATTGACTGTTGGAAGTGTTATAGGCAACATATTAATCTAAACTCATACTAGGTCTCGGTCACCCAAACTGATTAATTAGGGTGAATTACATCATTCCTTTTCCTCTATTCCATTAGGTTTGGGATTATATTTTTTGAATTATAAACTAATTTTCTTTAGGTTTCTTTAACTTTTCCTCATTGTTTTTCAAATGTTTGATGGCTTTTTTTAAAAAAAAATTTATACAAATATAGTAATATAAAATAGTATTCAGTGAAGATGATTGAGGTTGGAAGGTAAAACTATTTACTTCCCGTGTTACCCATCAGGCATTAAGACCAACCGGAGCTTGCAATTGCCAATGGAGCATGTCAAGAAGTTTTGAAGGTTAATCCGTGAAGTTAAGACACTCGATCTAATTCATGGTGATGCCAACCAAGATCTGCATCCCAGGAAGAGAGTCACTTAGATCATCGCAGCCGGCTTCAAAGAACCAAGGTAGGAATTAAACGTGAGTGGTAACTCTGTTTTTCAAACCGAATCTTTGTTCCTTTGTAGAATATGATTGGAACCTCTCCAACCATGGATCGCCGGCAATAGGTTTTGTTGGTATGGTAACCTGAAATTAGGTTCAATTGAGTGAACCAAACCTTCAAATTAGGCCCAATCAAGCAATCTTGAACCCATTTTGATTTAGATTAGTGAACCAGAAATCATTTTTGAGCCAAATCAGTGAACCTATTTGCTGATTGGTTAGTAATTGAGTTAGGTTCAAACCAATGCAAGTTGGGTTTAATTCAATTAGACCTTAGTTAATCTACTTAAATTTTAATTGATTTGCTTAGTAACCTAATTAATTCTCTAGTGATCCAATTAAGTTAAGGTAAGACCAATTGCTAACAAGAAACATTGATTAGTTAGAGGCAATACCCTTTGAATAATGATTGGAGTGTATTTTTAAAGTAATTAAGCATAGGTTAGCAATTAGTGGAGTAAAGGGATAATTTGATAATTAGCTAATTAGTGGTTCTTATGGTAAATTAATTAAATAAATTACTAAATGATTAATTAGTGGTTCTTATAGTAAATTAATTAAACCATAATTAATCTTATTAAGTCTAGGTAGAAGGGGTCAAATGGTAATTTTTTAAAATGTAGGCTAGAAGGGTAAAATGGTATTTTTACTATTATGAATTTTAGTGAATTAATTATTATTTATGTTTAATTATAGGTAATCAATGATTGATTGATTTTGTTGAAGAGATTAATTGGGATTACCGATCGAGATAGGAGTTCCACATATATCATCTCCGATCGGATGCATCGCAACGATCCAATCGATCATTGCTGATCGGGATCATGGATTGGATCGATCGCAACCGTCGGATCATTACCGATCGGATGGATTGCAACTGTCCGAACGATCATCGCCGATGCGGATCATGGCTCCGATCGACCGCAATCATCGGATCGTCTCTGATCGGATGGATCGCAACGGTCCGATAGATCATCGCCGATCAGGATCATGGCTCGTTTCGATTGCAACCATCGGATCATCTCCGATCGAATGCATCGCAATGGTCCGATCAATAATCGCCGATAAGGATCATGGCTTGAATCGATCGCAATGGTCGGATCGTCTCCGATCGGATGCATCGCAACGGTCCAATCGATCATCGCCAATCAGGATAATTGCTTGGATCGATCACAACCGCAATCGATCATCGCCAATCAGATAATTGCTTGGATCGATCAGAACCGTCGAATCATCGCCGATAGGATGGATCGCCACATTCTGATCGATCATCACCGATCAGGATCATGGCTTGGGTCAATCACAACCATCAGATCGTCTCCGATCGGATGCATCGCAATGGTTCGATCGATCATTGCCGATCCGGATCATGGCTTCGATCGATCGCAATCGTCGGATCATCTCAGATCGGATGCATCGCAATGGTCTGATCGATCATCGCCGATCGGGATATGGCTTGGATCGATCACAACCATCGGATAATCACTGATCGGATGGATCGCAATGGTCCGATCGATCATCGTCGATCCAGATCATGGCTTCGATCGATCACAACCGTCGGATCGTCGCCTATCGGATGGATCGCAATGGTCCGATCGATCGATCATCGCCGATCAGGATCATGGCTTGGATCGATCGCAACCATCAGATCGTCTTCGATCAGATGGATCACAACGATCCAATCGATCATCGCCGATCGGGATCATGGCTTGGATCGAACGCAATCGTCGGATCGTCTCCTATCGGATGGATCGTAACGGTCTGATCGATCATCGCCGATCTGGATCATGGCTCGAAGCGATCGCAATGTTAGATCGTCTTCGATCGGATGCATCGCAACGGTCTGATCGATCATCGTCGATCGGGATCATGGCTCGGATCGGTTGCAACCCTCGGATCATCTCCGATCGGATGCATCACAACGGTCCAATCGATTATCGCTGATCGGGATTATGGCTTGGATCGAACGCAATCGTCGAATCATCGCTGATCGGATGGATCGCAATAGTCCGATAGATTATCGCCGATCTGGATCATGGCTGCGATCAATCGTAACCGTCGGATCGTCTCCAATCGGATGGATCACAATGGTCCGATCGATAATTGCCGATCGGTATCATGGCTCGGATTGATTGTAACCATCGGATCATCTTCGATCGGATACATCACAACAGTCCGATCGATCATCGCCGATCAGGATCATGGCTCTGATCGATCACAACCATAGGATCATCTTCGATCGGATGCATCATAACGGTCCAATTAATCATCGCCGATAAGATCATGGCTTAGATCGATCGCAATCGTTAGATCATCTCCGATCGATGCATCGCAATGGTCCGATCGATCATCATCGATCATGATCATAGCTCCGATCGATCGCAACCGTCGGATCATCTTCGATCGGATGCATCATAATGATCTGATCAATCATCGCCGATCAAGATCATGGCTTAGATCGATCGCAACCGTCGGATCATCTCCGATTGGATGCATCATAATGGTCTGATCGATCATCGCCGATCGGAATCATGGCATGGATCGATCACAACCGTTGGATCATCGCCGATCGGATGGATCGCAATGGTCTGATCAATCCTCGTCGATGGGGATCATGGCTTGGATCAATCATAACCATCGGATCATCGCCGATCGGATGGATTGCAATAGTCCAATCGATCATCGCCGATCTGAATCATGGCTTGGATCGATCACAACCGTCGGATTGTCTCCGATCATTTGCATCGCAACGGTCCGATCGATCATCATCGATCGGGATGATGGCTCTGATCGATCGCAACCGTCGGATCGTCTCTGATCGGATGGATCGCAACGGTCTGATCAATCATCGCCAATTACGATCATGGCTTGGATCGATCACAACCATCGGATCATCTCCGATCAGATGCATCGCAACAGTCCGATCGATCATCGCCATTCGGGATCATGGCTTGGATTAATCGCAATAGTTGAATCATCATCGATCGGATGGATCGCAATGGTTGGATCGATCATCACCGATCGGGATCATGGCTTGGATCGATCGCAATAGTCGGATCATCGCCGATCGGATGGATCGCAATGGTCGATCGATCATCGCCGATCAGGATCATTACTTGGATCGATCGCAACCGTCGGATCGTCTTCGATCGGATGGATCGCAATGGTCTGATCGATCATCGCCGATCGGGATCATGGTTCGAATCGATCTCAACCGCCGGATCGTCTTCGATCGGATGAATCGCAACGGTCCGATCAATCATCGCCGATCGGGATCATGTCTTGGATCAATCGTAATTGTCGGATCATGGCCAATCGGATAGATCGCAACGGTCCGATCGATTATCGCCGATTAGGATCATGGCTCCGATCGATCGCAACCATCGGATCATCTCCGATCGGATGGATCACAATCCGATCGATCATCGCTGATCGGGATCATGGCTCGGATCGATCGCAATGGTCGGATCGTTTCCGATCAGATGGATCGCAATGGTCTGATCTATCATTGCCGATCCGAATCATCGCTTCGATTGATCGCAACATCGAATCGTCTCCGATCGGATGGATCGCAATGGTTCGATCAATCATCGCCGATTAGGATCATGTCTCGGATCGATCGCAACCATCGGATCGTCTTCGATCGGATGCATCGCAATGGTTCGATCGATCATCGCCGATCGGGATCATGGCTTGGATCGAACGCAACCGTCGGATCATCGTCGATCGGATGGATCGCAATGGTCCGATCGATCATCACCGATCCAGATCATGGCTCGGATTGATCGCAACCGTCGGATCATCTCCGATCGGATGCATCGCAACGGTCCGATCAATCATCGCCGATCGGGATCATGGCTTGGATCGATCGCAACTATCGGATCATCGCCGATCGGATGGATCGCAATGGTCCAATCGATCATCGCCGATCTGGATCATGGCTCCGATCGATAGCTTGGCTAACAAGTCACAAGGATAGCTCAGCTGATGAGTCACAAGGATAGCTCGGCTGGCGAGTCATAAGGGTAGCTCGGCTGGTGAGGCATAAGGGTAGCTCGGCTGATGAGGCACAAGGGTAGCTCGGCTGGCGAGTCACAAGGATAGCTCGGCTCGGCTGATGAGGCATAAGGGTAGCTCAGCTGGCGAGTCATAAGGATAGCTCGGCTGGCGAGGCACAAGGGTAGCTCAGCTGATGAGTCACAAGGGTAGCTCGGCTGGCGAGTCACACGAAAGCTGCTTGGAGGAGGTAGTCTATTCATTGTCGTCTTTCAGATGTGACGGACGCGCGACAGGGCGCACGGGCTAGCCCTAGCCTAATGCCTTGGATTGTGTGCACATTAATGCGATGATATTTTTACCCCTCATCAGCTACCATTCGAGTTTACTGGTGTATTATGTAAGACCTAAATTTGGTAGGATATGGACATAACACAAACCAATGAATATGTTTGGTCTAAGGATCATAGATTAGTTTTCAATGATAAAAATGAAAAAAAAATGTTCAATGATAAACCCCACGGTTACTTTCATTGGAGCCTAATCATGTATTAAATAAGATCAAAATTTGGTAGGATTTGGACACAACCCAAACCAATAGATATCTTTGGTCCAAGAATCATAGACATGTTTCTCATAATGTCATGCATATTAATAAATGGGAAAAATATTTAATTAACTATATGTTATATTAAAATTAGATAGTATTTTAAATAATTAATAAAGAAAAATCTTTTAAATTTAAACTTCACAATAGCCTAGATAACCAATAGTTACCGCTTATTAGGATGTGATGCATTGACAAATGTCCATTCACAACCAAACTACCACCCTACCACTCTCCCTCTCTCTCTTGGATCAGTTGAAAGGAACACTCTTCTATACATGTTTAAGGTAGTGAGTATTGGTCAAAGAATTATTCTAGTAACGGCTAGTTGATCGGTTGAAAGGAGCATGTGTTAATTAGATTTTTGGAACATGGCCATCACCATTTTGGCTATGCCATAGATGTGAAGGGGCTAAGAAATTTTTATATATAAATAATTAGAATTTATATATTGAGCGAAATAATTAGAATTTGAGCTAAATTTCTCTCTTAGATAGCTCTGATAGATTTGATTCTTAGATAAGGCAATGATAAAGTCCTTTCCAAATAAGAAATACAATCTCATCTGAACTAGTTTGTGCCCCAAATAGGATGAGAATCCCCAATAGATCAACACCTTTATCGTAGCAGGCAAATTAGTCCAATGGCTTAGTTTTGGTTGCATAAGCATGCTAGGTCAGCTCATCCCATATTAATTTTAATAAAATGTTCAATATGAAAGTAAAAGTTATTGAACTAGTTGAAAATAAATAATTTCATGATCAAACATTTTAGATCATAAATCAAAATAAAATAAATAATATATATCATGATCAAAATTTTGAGGTCTTATGGCCCAATCTTACATCCCCATAATGGTGTCCAGTTCCGAAAAAGCCACCAACCCATAATTTGGTTTGGCCTTTTTTTAAGCCCTTAGGACTAGATATTTTAAATACTAGGCAAAAATATACTTTTGGTTTTCAAACTTTTATACAAAATTTATTTTGATTCTTAAATTTTCAATTGTTACAAATTCAATCCTTTATACTTTAAGAATATTACATTCCTAATATCTCATTACATGAGAACAGTAAAAATTAATGAAATATTTGATACATCATCCTAAAACGAATATATGGATTGGGGATGGCAACAAAGAAGGTAGAGAACCCCAATCCTCCTCTTCATATCTGCCAAAAAGAAAAAATCTTCATCCCTAACTCATTCCCATAAAGTGTGATTTTTTTCATCCCCGTCCCCATCCTACGGGGGAATGATAAATCTCCATATCCGCCCAATATAATCCTTCTTTCATCCTCATTCCATCCAATCCCATCCCTCCCTTAATAACATATATAAATTTTTAATAAAAATTATTAAGATAATTTTATAGATATAAAAATATATAAGAATACTAGAGTACTTAAGTATAAGACCAACAGGGCAAGGATAGAATGAAGATATACTTATTTCTATCTTTACTATGCTCTTGCTAATGAGGACAAAAATAATTCTGGTCCTTATCTCCATCCTAAAAGGAAAAATTAAAATCTCTATCCCAAATATGACAAGGTAATCTTCACTTTATAGGTTGAAATTATCATCTTTAATATGGATTTTTACTAATCTGGCAAGTTATGATAGCTCATCTGTTCATATCCGAATGACATATAAAAATTATGTTAATTTTATTTGAGCTTATGTAATGGGATGTTAGGAATGCACTATGTAACAATCGGGAGTCTGGGAACTGATACGGGATAAAATCATCATCGCATTAATATCCGTGCATATGACAGGTTAGGATCATTTTGATTTTCGCCTGTCGGATATCATGATAGAAAAAGACAAAATTGCCATATCTCGGTAGGTCTAAGCTTCGATGATTTCAAACTATTTTCATACCTCGGCAGCACCAAGGTATCCACATACCTCGGTCGGACCTAGCTACCCTTATACCTCTGCAGGACCAAAGTATCCTCATACCTCGATCGGACCGAGCTACTCTTATACCTTGGTAGGACCAAGGTATCCTCATACCTCGGTCAGATCGAGCTACTCTCATTCCTCAGCAAGACCGAGGTATCTTTAAACCTTGATGGACCCAAGCTACCTTAACGTCTGACTCAAGCGCTATTTGCTACCTAGCACCACCCCGAATCCTTCGCACGATGAACGGCCCCCATCGCTTGATCTTTAAAACAGTTTTCTCAAAATGAAAATAAAGCTAATAATGCCAATTGTAGCCTAGAATCTATAAATAGCCGAATCTCAAAGCACCCACCAGCTTTCTTAACCATTGATCCTCTAACGAATAGGATTCGAATCCTACCAACCTTGTAACCAATCAGATTCAAACAAGATTTGAATCACACTGGCCTCGTAACAAACCTGATTCGAATCAGAGTCAAATCATTCCATTTTTTCACTTTCCTAGACACGTTCGAGGAGTCAGGTGAGCAACCCACCAATATTCAGACAGTCTATAAATACCTTTTCCAAAAAAAAATTTTAGGTACGCTCATTCTTTCATTGAAAAACCTTTGAAGCTTAAGCAGCATTCAGAGCACTAGAGAGGTCATTCTTGAGGGACTCTTCTATAAGAGCCTTCTTCTCATATCTGCTTGCTGTGAATTTTTACTGACTTAGGCATCGGATGGTCTTCCGTAGGGGCCACCCCCAATGTTTCTTATGAGAGGATTGTCTTGCAGATCCATTCGAGCAGAAGGTTGACACCCAGATCTAGAGGCGGGCCATGCCCGAGTTGGAGAGCGAATTTCTACGGCAACAGATTGGCGCTAAAGGAAGGGCCTCAAGTACCATAAACTTGTGATCAATGAGACAAAGCTTAAAACTGAAAGGACAACCCTTCAATGGCCAATCGAAGGAGAGCGACTTTAGATCCGCAGGATCAGACCACCTCCCAGAGGCCTGATTCCACAAGCAACATGGCACCTCCGCAGCCACCACCGGCCGAGATTCCCTCGCCATCGGCTACCGTAGTAACCCAGGACCAGTTTGCCACACTGATCCAGCAAGTTCAAACTCTAGCTCAGCTGGTACAGGAGCTCCATAGAGCTCCATATCTAGACGCCCCTACTTCACAACTCTCTAATGGAGCTGTTGCCCCTGCTCCGCTAGTGATTTCTTCTTCCAACCCACTCGAGATCATGAGCTATCCTCAACAGCCCAACCAAAGAGAGCCTAAACTAGAACTGTAGAGGGTCGAGGAGAAGAGCCCACCTAGATCTCGACAAGTTCGATCTCTCTCTCCGGTGCTCTCTCACCATGATTCAACCCCGCAACCATGTTCCCCTCGATCGGACTCTCCTATCATCCAAGATGAAGGGGCCCGTCGATAACTTTGGGAGATCCGCCGAGAGTGGCACTAGGAGTTGGACACCGTCAAGCAAGCCCCTCAACTTCAATTGAAGGCAGAACATTTATCCCCTTCTCTGAGGAGATCATGTGGAAAGTGATCCCTTTTCATGTAAAGCTTCCTACCATTGGGTTGTACCATGGATCCATCGATCCTGATGACCATCTGAATAACTTCTAATCCATCATGATGTTCCATGAAGCATCAGATGCGATCTTATGCTGAGCCTTCCCCTTCACTTTCAAGAGGTCCGCTAGAACTTGGTTTAACAGCTTGAACCCATGTTTCATCAGTTTCTTTGATGAGCTGAGCTACCTATTCAGCAGTCAGTTCATCAGTAGCCACCACCGCCATCGAAGAAGGTTCAACTCTCTCTCTGAGGTTAAACAACAACAAGGGGAGTCTTTGAAGAATTATTTAGGCCGTTTTAACACGACCATGTTAGAGGTGGACCACCTTAATCATAAGGTGACCATGTTTGCCCTAGCAGATGGGGTATCTAAGGAGGGTAATTTTTATTTAGCCTTGAAGGTCAACTATCCGAAGAGCCTCTCTGACATGATGGCTTTGGTGAATAAATATGCCAGAGTCAAAGAGTCGCGGAGGTCAGCCCGGGCTAAGCAATCAAAGAGGAGGGAGACTAAAGGCTCGGAGAAAAGCTAACATTATCGCCATGTAAGTCCACCCATCGCCATAGAACTCCTCCGCTGCTACTTAGAGATCGCACTTGAAGCCCAGCCAGAGTTTAATCAGTACACTCTGCTCACTACACCAAGAGTGTAGATCCTGATGAAGATTGAGTGCCAGATCCCTCAGCCGCCACCTCTCCGAGGAAAACATGGTTCAAAGAGATATGACTAAATACTGCCAATTTCATCGAGATCATGAGCATGACATAGAGGAGTGTTGGCAGCTCCAAAATAAGATTGAGAACTCATCCATCAAAGGAGGTTGGATTGATTCAGAAGAGCCCCTAAGCAGAATAATGGAGAAGACCATCAGCCTGAGCCTTTCCAACCACCTCCGCCAATCCACCGGCTGTTGGCAATGTCAATATGATTGCAATGATCGGCTCTTCATCGGCTCGGCTAGATGAAGAGGAAAATCCATCAAAGAAGTCATGGATCGATGAGCTCTTCTTTTCTAATGAAGACCTTTGGGAGATACAGTATCCACATGATGATGCTTTGGTTGTATCTCTTAACATAAATGATTATGATGTACATCATATTCTAGTTGATAGTGAAAGCTCTATTAATGTTTTGTACTTTGATGCTTTTGTGAGGATGAAATTGCGGATGGAGGATTTACGGACCGTAGACTCTACCTTGGTTGATTTCAATGATGATGCAATTACTCTCGAAGGAGTTATTACCTTGGTGATTCAAGCGGGCACTTGGCCCAGTGTAGCCATTGTTTATACGGACTTTCTAATGATCAAGCTTCGATCACCCTACAATGCAATTCTTGACAGGCCCGGATAGATGATGTCCTTTAAAGCTATTATATCTATCCCTCATCTTATTGTAGGAGAAACAATCTACAAAGCATGCATATTTTAAAATTTAATAACAATTATTAATGCAAAAACTTAAAGATTACATATTAATCTATCTAACATGCATCAAGATCATATCTTTGCTTTATATTGGATCGTTTGATCTAAAATATGCATATAAATAAAAACATCAAGATCATATCTTGATCTTCAAGTTGAGAAGTCATACTACTTATCTTGAAGTCTGCCTTAAGATCTAGAGATCAAATCACTTACCTTAAGAACAGTAGGTAACTCCTTATTGCTCTACAGCCGTTTAATCGTCCGGCCTCTAGTATCGTCCATGCGAAGCCCGGAATGATCGGATTCCCGGGAGTGTTAGCTCGTGGATAAACAACTTTGCTGATCTTGAATCCTCCCTCTTGAATCTTCTTTCAAGATCCACCAAACTTTCGGTGACACCAGAATTACACCAGGATTTTCTATTCTAACTCTTTAGAAATTCAAACCATAACATTTTGTTGTTGTAATCTGGTGAGGGATGTCCTGTAATTTATAGTCTCATTTTAGCCAGCCCATTGAATTCTAACACTTAGAATTATGTCGTTCGGTAAAAATCAAAGAGACGCAGCGTTTGGTTAATTTTGACGTTCGGTAAAAACCAAAGAGATGCAGCGTTTGGTTAATTCCGATGTTTGGTGAAAACCAAAGAGATGTAAATTCTAACACTTAGAATTTCATCGCTTGGTTGACTCAAAGAGGCTATATTAGATATCAGATTCAAACCACTTTGAAATCAGATCTAACCACTCTATCGTCAAACCAACCATTGGTCTATGGTTCAAGTCCTATCTCATAATGGGTCTGAATAAATCTCAAAAATTCACTTGAGTTACAAACTAACTCAAGTTTATCCCCAGAATAAGTACTACCGCTAATGCCCAGTGCTAGCTGGACATTGCTAGTACAAACTCGGTATTACCCATATGACCAAGTCCCACTTAGATCATGGATAAAGCCTGTCTTCAGGTCACCTGACTATGTGCGTGACTCCATAGGTTCGAATCTAAGTCGGTAGCATAGGAATACTTCCTATACCAATCGATGTGAACCATCTAGCAATGGTACCCGACGTCCGAATAGACCGAATATATGCAAAGCAATATTCAGGAACCGAGGCTATTGTTACCGTATAATTCATCCCCTTGTCCTCGTACTCAGGGCGAATACGGAGTTAACTGCCAACTCCGAGTAAATCACCCAAGTATGTTTCAATGCAATGAATCTTGTGACACCTCACAAAGATTACCTTGGCCAAGGTTTTGCTAAATTGAAACATAGTTCGAGCACTCTCTCTAACACTTAGAGTGGACAATCCCATCTTGACTCATCACTGACCCAATAAGTACTTGACTGCACCCAGCAACCTTCCATCACCAGATTAGAAATCCGGGTGGTCCAGTGCCTAAGTACAGTGAGTTGCTTATCAAGTCAATATGATAGTCTCATGTCAAAGGGACACTTATACCCATTGCCCTTCTGTGAGATACCTTTGATAGTAGAGTACTCAACAGAGGTGAGCCACTGTTCAGTAAATGTACTTCTACACTCACCTGCATGCCATACTAATGTCATACACTCCTTGATTTAAGAGGACAAACCAACATATATGGCACACAACAACCTATACTTGACTACGTTATTGTCCTAGGTAATAACATATCATTGGTTGCGAACAGATTTAAGAGTTACTCAACAATTTCTCCATTGTCGAATACATGTAACTCTAAGGACTACAACATATTGGAATTCTACTGAAAGACGTAAACTATATGTTGTACTGCCAAAACATATTTTTATTATTGAATAAATCATGTACATTCATATCAACTCATAATCGTCTACAAGCTAGACGATTGGCTATAGGACACATTCCTAACAGAATCATCTCTGATCGGATGCATCGCAACGTCCGATCGATCATCGCCGATCAGGATCATGGCTTGAATCGATCGCAACCGTTGGATCATCGCCGATCGGATGGATCGCAACGGTCCGATCGATCATTGCCGATCGGGATCATGCTTGGATCGATCGCAAACGTCGGATCATCACCGATCGAAAGGATCGTAATGGTCTGATCATCATCGCCGATCCGGATCATGTCTCGGATCGATCGCAATCGTCGGATCATCTCCGATCGGTTGCATCGCAATGGTCCGATCGATCATTGCTGATCGGAACCATGGCTTGGATCGATCGCAACCATCGGATCATCATCGATCTGATGGATCACAACTGTCCGAACAATCATCGTCGATTCAGATCATGGCTTCGATTGACCATAATCATCGGATCGTCTCCGATCGGATGGATCGCAATGGTCCGATTGATCATCGCCGATCAGGATCATGGCTCATTTCGATCGCAACCATCGGATCATCTTCGATCGAATGCATCGTAACAGTCCGATCGATAATCGCCGATAAGGATCATGGCTTGGATCGATCGCAACGGTCGGATCATCTCTGATCGGATGCATCGAAATGGTCCGATCGATCATCGTCGATCAGGATCATTGCTTGGATCGATCGCAACCATCGGATCATCGCCGATAGGATTGATCGCCATGTTCCGATCGATCATCACCGATCAGGATCATGGCTTGGATCGATCACAACCATCGGATCATCTCCGATCGAATGCATCGC